>JAJPUD010009088.1:5126-50826 GCA_023553655.1 Myrmecobius fasciatus | reverse complement strand
TACTGAGGAGGGGGGAAGGGAGAAAGGGGAAAGGAAAGGGGAGTATTGTTTGGGGGAGGGGTCATCAAAAGCAAAGTACTGAGGTGGGGGGAAGGGAGAAAGGGGAAAGGAAAGGGGAAAACATAACTTGGGTAAATAAGATGGCAGGAAATAAAGAATTAGTTATTCTATCTGTGAATGTGAATGGGATGAACTCTCCCATAAAGCGGAAGCGGATATCGGACTGGATTAAAAACCAGAATCCCACAATATGTTGTCTACAAGAAACACATCTAAAACATAGTGACACATATAGGATGAAGGTAAAAGGCTGGAGCAGGACCTATTATGCTTCAGGTGAACAAAAAAAAGCAGGGGTAGCAATCCTTATCTCAGATCAAGTAAAAGCCAAGATAGATCTAATCAAAAGAGATAAGGAAGGAAACTATATTTTATTAAAGGGTACCATAGATAATGTAGCAATATCTATACTAAATATATATGCACCAAGTGCAATAGCACACAAATTCCTAGGGGAGAAATTAAGAGAGATGCAAGAAGAAATAGACAGCCAAACGATACTAGTGGGGGATCTCAACCTTGCTCTCTCAGAATTAGATAAATCAAACTACAAAATAAACAAGAAAGAAACTAGGGAGATAAACCAATTGTTAGAAAAGTTAGGTATGATAGATCTATGGAGAAAGTTGAATAGAGACAGTAGAGAGTTTACTTTTTTCTCAGCAGTCCATGGAACCTATACAAAAATTGACCATGTATTAGGGCATAAAAACCTTAAAATCAAATGCAGAAAGGCAGAAATAGTAAATGCATCCTTTTCAGATCATGATGCAATAAAAATCACATGCAATATAAGGCCAGGAGAAAATAAACCAAAAGGTAATTGGAAATTAAATAATCTAATCCTGAAGAATGAATGGGTGAAAGAGCAAATCATAGACACAATCAATAATTTCATCCAGGAGAATGACAATAAGGAGACAACATACCAAAATTTGTGGGATTCGGCCAAAGCGGTTTTAAGGGGCAATTTTATATCTCTAGATGCTTACTTGCATAAAATAGAGAAAGAAAAGATCAATGAATTGGGCTTATTATTAAAAAAAACTAGAAAAAGAACAAATTAAAAACCCTCAATTAAATACCAAATTGGAAATTCTAAAAGTAAAAGGAGAAATTAATAAAATCGAAAATAAGAAAACTATTGAGTTAATAAATAAAACTAAGAGTTGGTTCTATGAAAAAACTAACAAAATAGATAAGCCTTTAGTTAATTTGATAAGAAAAAGGAAAGAGGAAAATCAAATTGTTAGTCTCAAGAATGATAAGGGAGAACTTTCCTCCAATGAAGAGGAAATTAAAGCAATAATTAGGAGTTACTTTGCCCAACTTTATGCCAGTAAGTTTGAAAATCTGAATGAAATGGAGGAATATCTACAAAAATACATATTGCCGAGGTTAACAGAAGAGGATATAAATTATTTAAATAGTCCCATATTAGAAAAAGAAATAGAACAAGCCATTAACCAACTCCCTAAGAAAAAATCTCCAGGGCCAGATGGATTTACATGTGAATTCTACCAAACATTCAAAGAACAATTAATTCCAATACTACACAAACTATTTGAGAAATTAGGGACAGAAGGTATACTGCCAGAATCCTTCTATGAGACCGATATGGTGCTGATAGCTAAACCAGGTAGGGTAAAAACAGAGAAAGAAAACTATAGACCAATTTCCCTAATGAATATTGATGCAAAAATTTTAAATAAGATTTTAGCAATGAGATTACAGAAAGTCATCCCCAGGATAGTACACTATGACCAAGTAGGATTTATTCCAGGAATGCAGGGCTGGTTCAATATTAAGAAAACTATCAATATAATCAACTATATTAATAACCAAACTATATTCATCTTTTTTGCCTGAGCTCTTTGAACTTGAGATTTTATGATTTGTGTTTATATATACACATATACATACACATGTATATGTACAAATAAAAATGTGAATATATACATAACATATGTACAAACCATAAAATTTATATGTATACATATAATGTTTATGTATATCTCTAACTGCAAATCATAAAATATCAAGAGTTTAAAGGAATCTGAGGAAAAAAAAATGCAAGAAAAAAAAAGTTTCCAACAAGTGCTCATCTAGTTTCCATTTGAAGAAACAGTGTTGGAGTAATTCACTATCACCATAGAAAGTACATTCTTTTCAATGTATAATTTATTCTCTTGGTTCTGCTCACATCACTTTGATTTATGCTACTTTTGTATAGCTCCAAATCTTCCCAATTACTGTCAAGTGTAGCACCATCCCTTCAGTTCCCAATTGCAAGATCCCTTGCAATCTAATTATCTTCATCTCTTCACTGTATGTCCCCAACATACAATCTATTGCCAGGCCTGTCAGTTTTACATTCATAACATTTCTTGAATATACCTTTTCTTTTCTCTGATACAGATTACAGCCTGTTGGTTGGTCTCCCTACCGTAAGTCTCTCCCCACTCCCAAGTGATCTTTCTAAACTGTACTTCTGACTTTGTATCTGCCTTACTGAATATATGACAGTGACTCATCACTTTTAGGGTCAAATGTGAAATTCTCTATTTGGTATCCAAAGCTCATCATAACTAGTCCTTCTTCTTGCCTCCTGGCAATATCCCCAGAACATCAGTGGTTACTAACAGTGATAGCATCAAAATTCAAGGACTGATTAGGCACACTGAGCACACTAAGAGAGCCCAAAGAGGAAAAAACAAACAAACAAACAAACAAACCATACTATGCCTAGGAGGAACATTGTGTAGGGAAAAGAATGGCTTCTAGGAATCAGGGCCTGTAGTTTGTCCCCAAGCTTGAGCTCACTCTCTATGTGGTTTTTTTTGTTTTTTTGTTTTTTTAATGAGGCTATTGGGTTTAAGTGACTTGCCCAGGATCACACATCTAGAAAGTATTAAGTGTCTAAGATCAAATTTGAACTTGTATTCTCCTGATTCCAGGGCTGGTACTCTATCCACTGCATCACTTAGTTGTCCCCTTCTCTATATATTCGTGAGAGAGAGAATTTGGGGGAAAGAGGAATGTGATATTTTTATGTCAACTGTTCTTACTACACTGCCTTGGCAAGTACCTTTTTCTAAAATTTAATTAAGGCTAATTTCTATCAAGGGGCTTTAGATAAACCTCAAGCCCTCAGAAATACTCTTAGAATTAAGGAGATTAAATTCCCAATTGGAATGGGGATATACAGCATGGATTACATGGATCACTTCTGTCTCCAGGGATGAGGATCATATTTTTTTCTTTTTTGGATAAATCCCATGGTGACTTCTGGAGTTCACTAATTATTAAATTGTACTTGCTTGGTGAATAAATGAAAGTCATCCCTGGTTTTTAAAGCATGAGAAAAGTTTAAAAATTTTTTTAAAAAAGGGGGAAGAATCTTGTCATGCATTATTCCTCTTACTACATTCTTGACTAAATGATACATTTATTTGGCATCATCAAATTCATTTGAGCTCAATAAATATTTATGTGCACTTACTACATGCAAAGTACTTGAAATTCAAAATATAAAAATCAATATCTGCTCTTATGGAATTTGCTTATATTTTGCTATGATACAATAAGATAACAATATAAGTAATATTTTAAATGTAACTTTCATTTTAAACTGTTTTCAATTAATAAGCATTTATTTTCTCACTTTTCCACCTCTCGCTATACATAATTTTAAAAAAATAACCTTATAAACAAATGTAGGCAGTCAAACAAAACAAATTCTCATATTGGCTATGTTCAAAATTGTGTCTTATTCTTCATCTTGAATCTATCATCTCTCTGACAGGAAGTATGTAGTATGGTCCTCAAATTCAGTTTGATCATTATATAAATTATATTTTTGTAGGTTTTTCAAAAATTTTTTCTTTTCAATGTATAATTTATTCTCCTGGTTCTGCTCACATCACTTTGCACCAATTTTTACAAATCTTCTTGGGTTTCTTTTAAATTGTATCATTATTTCTTGCACAAAACAATGTTCCATTAAATTCATATGACATAATTTATTCATCTATTCTTCAATACATGGAAAAACCCTCCCTTAGATCCCAATTCTTTGACACTATAAAAGAATGTGACTATTCTTGTACATTTTCTTCTTTTCTGCTTTCTTTGATCTCTTTGAGGGTTAGGTTTAGTAGTGATATCACTTAGTCAAAGGGTATGGACAAATTTACTGACATTGAGGGCAGAGTTTCAAACTGATTTCCAGGATGGTTTAATCAGTTCATTGTTCCACCAACAGCATATTAAAATATCTATTTCCCCCACACCTCTTCAATAGTTCTCATTTTCCTTTTTTGTGATAGTTGCCAATCTGAGGGGGTTGAGCTAGAATTTTAGAGTTGCTTTAATTTCTGTTTATTTAATTTTGCTTAACTTTTGTATTCATATAAATTTTACTCAATTCTCATTACATTTGAGAAATGAGGCCTTTATCAGAGACACTTGCTGTTTTCCTAGTTTTCCACTTTTTAAAAAGTCTTGCATTGGTTTTGTTTGCACAAAATCTTTTAAATTTAATATAATCAAAACAATCCATTTTATATTTTGTAATGCTCTTTATCTTTTGTTTGGTAAAAAATTCTACCCTTCTCCATAGATCTTACTGATAAACTATTCCTTGCTCTCCTAATTTACTTATGATATCACCTTTTGTTTATATCATGTGGTATCACCATTTATTTCTTAATCATGTACCCATTTTGACCTTATTTTGGTATAAAGTGTGAGATGTTATTCTATCTAGTTTCTGGATTGCTTTTCAGTTTTCATTGTCAACATTTTCAACATCACTTTCATGAGTCTAGATAATCAACAAAACAATAAATCAAACTTTGATTTATAGTGTTAGCCAGTATCTGAAGCATAAAATTTCACTGAAAATTAACTGTTGCAAACCTGGTTTCAGTCAATTTTGGTGCATAAATTTATAATACCATTTGGAGTTTATCTTGATATATGGTGTAAACCTAATTTCTGCCAGATTTTGTTTTGACTTTTCAGCAGTTTTTGTTGAATAGTGAATCTTTACTCTAGTAATTTGATCTAGTCTTTGATTTCTAGGTTCATTTGCTCCTAAATATTGTACCTAATATGCTGCATTGACGTTTTTAAAAACTAGTATAAATCGCTTGATGATTCCTGTATTGTATGAGATTTTGATGCTGCTAAATCTTCTTTTCCCATTTTTTTCATTTTCTCTCTAGAGATAGTTGATTTTATGTTCCTCCAGATTAATTTTATTTTTTCCTAATTTTATAAAATAATATTTTCACTGTTTGATTGGTTTGGCACTGACTAAGGAAATTAATTTAGGCATCCTCATTCTTTATTATATTGGCTCATCTATCCATGGGCAACTAGTATTTTCCCAATTGGATCTATCTTTATTTCCATAAACAGTGTTTTGTAGATGTGTTTAGATAGATTTTGTATTTGTCTTGATAGTATTCTTATATACTTAGATATTTTGAAGTTATTTCTATCTTTTCCTGCTGGGTTTTGTTGGTATTATATTGAAATCATGATGATTTATATGGATTTATTTTATTTGATGAAAATCTGGTAAAGTTATTTCAATTAATTTTTAATTGATTCTTTTGACTTCACTTAGTAATTTATTCTATTACTAGTAAAACATGATAATCTTATTTTCTTTTTCCCCTGTGAAGTTCCCCTTGATTTCTTTTTCAAATCTCTTTAACATTTTGTGCATTATATGAAATAGTAGAGGTGATATTGGACATCCCTTTTTTTTGTATTTGATCTTCTTGTAGTCTTATTTATCTCCATTACTTATAATGCATAATCCTGGTTTTACATATATCTTTCTTATCATATTAAAAAAGGGTTGAAGAGAGAAAACTGATGAACTCTGAGTGCAAAGTTTTTTTCTCCTCACTTAATTTTTATTGCTTTTTTGTGGTTAATTATGAAATATGTTTAGGATGACTTCATATGTATAATGAATATAATTTTAATCTTCTCAAGGGATGGGGAAAGCATGGAGAAGAGATTTTGGAACTGAAAACAAAAATTAAATAAAAAGTAAAAGGTTTAAAAAGAAAGTTCATTTGTTTTCTTTTCTGTCTTTAAAAGAAATGGGGGCAGCTAGGTGGCACAGTGGATAGAGCACCAGCCCTGAAGTCAGGAAGACCTGGGTTCAAATGTGACCTCAGACACTTAACACATCCTAGTTGTGTGACCTTGGGCAAGTCACTTAACCCCAATTGCCTCAGCAAAAAAAAAAAAAAAGAAAGAAATGGATGTTGTATCTTGTGAGATGCCTTTTGTATATCTGTTCATATAATTCCTTAATTTCTTCTTGTTATTAATGTAATCTATTATGTTGATATTTTGTCTAATATTGAAGTAATCCTTCATTCTTGGCTTAAAGCCAATCTGATCATAGTATATAATCTTTTTAATAGGTTATTGTAACCTCCTTAATATTTTGTATACAATTTTTGTGGCACTATTCATGAGAAATGTTGGTATATAGTTTTCTTTCTTTATTTTGAATCTTTCTTGTTTAAGAATCAAGTATATATTTTCATCCCAGAATGAAAATGGCACAGTCTTTTCTTTTTCTATTTTTGCAAAAAGCTTATGTCATATTGGAAATGTTTTTTAAATGATAGAATTTTCTTGCAAATTCTTCTGGTTGTGGATTTATTATTATAGTTTATGGTTCATTCAATTTATTTTTCTGACAGGTTATAATTATTTTTGTTTTGTTAATATTGGTATTGTATATTTTTGTATCTATTTCATTTAAGTTGTCAGTTTTCTTGGTATATAGTTTTACTAAGTATTTCTAGTAATTTCCTTTATGTCATTCATTTGAGGTGAATTTTCAATTTTCATATTGGTATGCTTTAATAAAAAATCCATAAAACTTTCTTCAAAATTAGCTAATGCTATTTTATTAGATTTTTCAAAGAGTCCAACTTTTAGTTTTACTTTTAAAAATCATTTTTGTGTTTTCGATTTTGTTAATTTTTTCTTGGGCAATTAGGTGGCACAGCAAATTGAGTGCTAGGCCTCGAATCAGGAAGACTCTTTTTCTTGATTTCAAAACTGGTTTCAGATACTTACTAACTGGGTAACCCTGGGCACTTAATCCTGTTTACCTCAGTTCTTCATCTGTAAAACGAGATGGAGAAAGAAATGGCAAACCACTCCCGAATCCGTGCCAAGAAAACTCTGAATGGGGGCACAAAAAGTCGGACATGATTGAAAAATGACTGAACACAACAGAATCTCTTTTTTACAAATTTCTATTTTTTTGTGTCCAATTGGGGTTTTAAAATGTATTGTTTTTCTAATTTTCTTTTAGTTTTCCTTTCCATTTCATTGTTTTGTTTTTTGGTGGGGAAAGCTACATTAGAATTTAACCCATCCCGCATCTCTGTTTATTGTTCATTTCAATCATTGACAATAAAGTTTATTAAATGTGACGCAATTCGTTTCTAGCCCCACCTTCTCAAACTGCACCGTGATTGGTGACCTCCCGCAAGGGTGCTGGGAGTTTCTGAGTTGGGGATTCGCTACTGAGCTTGTCACTTGGAAGATTTTCTGCAGTTAGCTTTGCCTTTTCCTCCTTTCTGCTACTTTTTTTTTTTTTTTTTTTCTGCCGTTTTAACTCCCTGCTCCTCTAGTGCCACGGCGACCGAGCTAGGAGCCAACATCATGTTTCGCCGCAAGCTGACGGCCCTGGATTATCACAATCCTGCCGGCTTCAATTGCAAAGGTGAGGGAAGTGGTCGATGCTCGGTGCAGGCCTTGCTGAACTTAGGCCTGGAAATGCGTTTCGCATACTCTGCAGTATCCTACCCTTTCAGCTGCTACCTTTCTCCTTAGTAGGCTTTCCTTCTCATTTTCTCTATACTTTTTTTGCCCTCCTATTTGTGCGATCCCTTTATTATTTGATTTCTGGAGCCCGTTATTAGTTCCCTCAAACTCCCTGCCGAGCCTTTTCACTACACTTTTGTTCGTCATTTCTTTTTTTTTTTAAGTATCACCAAAGAGAGTCCACTATTATCCCTCTTCTATTAAAAAGGGGGGGGAAGAGGGGAAGCCATCCAATTATGGCCAAAGGAAGTCTTTACCTATGTATAAAACCCGGTCATTTGTTATTAATTGAATGGCTGGTAAATTTATGACGTTCTGGTGTAAGTGCTATGGGAGATAGGAGTGATTTGCGTCGTCGCCGCTCAAAGGCACTTTACTATTGTTGTTTGAAGAGAACTAGAAAACAAAGCAGTATTTAATGAAATGTACTTTATAATCGGATTCCAGAATTAGAGAATGCATAAAATACAAAAAATTGAAGGAAGATTGCATAAAAGATTAAAGGAAAAAACTCTAGTACCTAGAGATACCCTTTGACTTATTGTAGATTAATAAAGATGAATAGAATCCTAATATATCATCCCTTGTAACAGTGTTTTTGAATCTCAGTTTCTTTCATCTGCAAAACCAAGATAATAGGTTGTTGTAATCACTAAATGACAAAGTTTTTTGATAATCTTGAGTTACTACATACATTTTAGCTATTCTAAAAGAATCAGCAGTGTTTTGATACTCTGAAACTTGATATTTTAAATAAGTTAGTTATAGTGGCAATATATGTGGTAAAGTACTTTGAATATTTCAGAAATCTTATACATTTTAATTAGGGACTTTTCTTACTGTCTTCGTACCTTCTTACTATCTTATTCTTTTGTTTGAAAGTTTTTATTTTTCATTTCATTATATTTTTTATTACTCTGTGGATTTTACCTATTGCTTTACTTAATTCTCTATTATGTTATTGTATTTTATATTATCTGATCTTCTTGTTAAGCTGGATCTTTCCCCCAAAGCAAAATGCAGTGATTGGGGTTTACTAGTAATCTCTTCTCTCTTTTTATTCACTTCTTTGATGTGCTCAGAATGCTTTTATTTCCTTTTTTTTGGATAATTTTATATCAGTTTTTATTTTATTTCATTTTAAAGATGTTTTCTTTCTTTCATTGTTTTGTAGTACATGTTTATTTTTGATATCCAGAAAAGATATATAGAATTAAAAATAATTTGTATAATAAAGAAGTCTGTCCTAAAATGTATTGAAAAAAATTACATTTAAGAATATGAACATTTTGCTATTACCCTTTATTTTGACTTAATTAAAATCTTGTATTCTGATTTGTCTATGATTTTTACTACAGATGAAACAGAATTTAGAAACTTTATTGTTTGGCTTGAAGATCAAAAGATTAGACACTACAAGATTGAAGACAGAGGAAATTTAAGAAACATCCACAATAGTGAATGGCCCAAGTTCTTTGAAAAGGTAATAAATAAAACAGTGGGTCAGTTTTAAAAATAAAATTTAATTTTAAGTTAATAATATCAGTTTTGGAATAGAAACAAATTATTAAAAGGGGGCAAAGGGCATAGATTTTGAGTTGGAAGTGATCTTAGATATCATTTAGTGCAGCCTCCTTATTTTATAGATGAAAAGTTGAGAAAAAATTTATTTGAAAAAAGATCAAAATGATCAAAAGGTGTTGTGATTAAGGAAAACCCCAGTAATTCAGTTATTGATATTCCTAAAAATCTTAACCACCTTAGTTTTTGTTATGTATATTTAGTAAGATGTAGCTAGTTAAACCAATGAAACTAATTAGTGATATTTTAATGTAATAGCATGTAAACATGATGATTTTAAAGTTTATATTTATAAAAGTCTTCAGAAACTGAAAAAGAAAAACTTTGTGTTAAAAATAAAGTTGTCTGAAGATTTTTTTAAAAAAATTGTATATAAATTAATAGCATCAAAAGGTTTTTACCTTTTTAATCCTCAATTTGAGAAGCTAGATGCTATAGTTTTTGTCCATATCTGGTAGTAGTTGAACTGAGCCACATTCATTCTCTTATGAATGTAATTTGCACTATATTTTGAAAAGTTTCTCATAAAATAGCAGGATATATGCATTTTATGAAGTGGCAGGGTTCTAGATGGTTACTTCTAGGACACTAGCCCTCTGATTATACATCTGAAGTGCTGTGCTTGTTATTAATCCTTGATGTTATTTAGCCATATCTTATTGGTTGCATTTTGTAAAGGCAAAGAATCCCATTGTTCCCTTTTTTTCTATCCTTTTAATAAATTCCTTCCTCCCATCTTCTCCCCCCCCTCCCCCCAAGTGGGAATTGGGTCTGGAACTGTGATTTTTATTTATGTAGGTATGTTTTTTTTTTTTAATATTCCATCTCATTGTATCCCTGTTCCCATACCCCAATAAATTATCTCATATCTTATCTGTAATAATTGACTGTTGATTTAAAAGAATCAAGTGTGATTTTTGTTCCTTAATTGTTAATATTTTCAAAGTTTTTGGGGGTTTTTTTTTGTTTGTTTTAAGATTTAGACATTTAAGACACCTTGTTGCCTTGAAAAGCCTTGGATGACCTAATCAATACAAAATTGATTACCTAAATGTAGACATTATGACTTATTTTATATAATTCTGATTTTTTTTATTTCAATAGTATTTTATTTTTCCAATTACATGTAAAGGTAGTTTTCAACAATCATTTTTGTAAGATTTTTAGTTCCAGACTTTTTTCTCCTTCTCTCCCTTACCTCCTCTCTCCCCAAGACAGTAAGCAATCATAGGTATTATATGTACAGTTAGTTTAACATTTTCATATTAAGCTGTGAAGGAAAAATCAGAACAAAAGGGAAAAGCTATGAGAGAAAAACCAAACAAAAAAAAAAAAGGTGAAAATAGTATATTTCAATCAACATTCAGTCTTATAGTTCTCTTTCTGGATACAGATGGCATTTTTCATCCTAAGTCTATTGGAATTGTCTTTGATCACTATGTTGGTGAGAAAAAATTAGTCTATCATAGTTGATCATCACATAATCTTGCTGTGTACAATATTCTCCTAGTTCTGTTCACTTTACTTAACATCAGTTCATGCAAGTCTTCACAGGCTTTTCTGAAATCTGACTGCTCATTATAGAATAATATTCCATTACAGCCATATGCCATAATATTTAGCTATTCCTCAATTAATAGATATCCACTCACTTTCCAATTCCTTCTCACCACAAAAAGAACTGCTACAAACATTCTTGCATATGTGGATCCTTTTTTAATTTCTAATGATCTTTTGGGGATAGATTCAGTACTAATACTGCTGGATCAAAGGGTATATATAATTTATAGCTCTTTGGACATAGTTCCAAATTGCTCTTCAGAATGGCTGCATCAGTTCACAGCTCCATCAACAATGCATTCATGTTTCAATTTTCCTATATCTTTTCCAACATTATCTTTATCTTTTCTTGTTATCTTAACCAATCTGAGAGGTGTGAAGTGGTATCTCAAAGTTGTTTTAATTTGCATTTCTCTAATCAATAGTGATTTAGAACTTTTTTATATGAATATAGATAGCTTTAATTCCTTCATCTGAAAATTGTTTATATCCTTTAATCATTTATCAATTGGGGAATGACTGGTATTATAAATTTGAGTCACCATGTTTTTGAGAAATGAATTGTTGCCCAGCTTTCTGCTTTTCTTCTAATTTTGACTGCATTGGTTTTGTTTGTGCAAAACCTTTTTTATTTAATATAATAAAAATTATCCATCTTCCATTTCATAATGTTCTCTATCTCCTGATTGGTCAGAAATTCCTCCCTTTTCCAAAGATCTGACAAGTAAACTACCCCCTTGCTATGCTGGTTTGCTTATAGTATCACTCTTTATGTCTAAATTATGAGGCCATTTCAAACTTATCTTGGTATAGGGTATAAGATGTTGCTCTGTCCTTAATTTCTGCCACAATATTTTCCCATTTTCCTAGCAATTTTTGTCAAATAGTAAATTTGACAAATTTTGTCAAATAGTTTATATTTTTATCAAATAGTAGATTACTAGTCATTGGCTACTGTGTCTTGTGTACATAACCTATTCCACTATTCACCACTCTAAGCCAGTATCAAATGGTTTTGATGACTGCTGCTTTATGAGAAAGTTTTAAGTCTGATACTACTTCCTTTGTGTGTGTGTTTGTTTGTTTTTTTCATTTGTTCCCTTGATGTTCATGACTTTTTGTTTTTCCAGATGAATTTTGTTATTTTTTCCTAGCTCTATAAAAGCATTTTTGATTGTTTAGAATGGCACTGAATAAGCATTTAATTTTGTAGAATTTTCATTTTTATTATATTAGCTTGGCCTTCCCATAAACAACTGCTATTTTTCTGTTTGTTTAGAATCATCATTTGTATGACAAGTGTTTTGTAATGATGTTCATAAAGTTTCTGGGTTTGTCTTAAGAGGTAGATTCTCAAATATTTTATATTGTCTATAGTTACTTTAAATGGGATTCCTTTTGCTGCTGATCTTTGTTGGTAATATATAGAAATGCAGATTATATAGGTTTATTTTATGTCCTGCAACTTTGTTAAAGTTGTTAATTGTTACATTTAGTTTTTTAGTTGATTCTCTAGGATTCTCTAAATGTATGTTATCAGCAAAAAGTGATAGTTTTGTTTCCTCATTGCCTAGTCTAATTCCTTCTATTTCTTTTTCTTCTCTTAATGCTAAAGCTAACATTTCTAGTACAGTATTGTATAATAGTGGTGACAATGTCATCCTTATGTCACCCCGATCTAACTGAAAATGCTTCTAACTTATCCTCATTTAATTCTTGACTGTATGTTGCCATTTAACTGAAGATAATGAATTAAATGTTTTTCTTTTCTTTCATAGTATCTGAAAGATGTTAATTGCCCTTTCAAGATTCAAGAGCGACAAGAAACAATTGATTGGCTTCTTGGTTTAGCTGTTAGACTTGAATATGGAGATAATGGTATGATTGTTTTAATTATATCTAATGATATCTTTGATTAGGAAAAGACTTAATGTAGAAGTCTTTAAAAGTAATTTAACTGCTTTTTATTTGAATTCTTTTTTAGTTCCAATTCCTTTTTTAGATCTGTTTGGAAAAATATTTATTCCTTTCTTTCTTTACAATATTATATAAAAGAACCTCATTAGCAAAAGAAGTTCAAAACACATTCTCTTCATTATTTTTTTTTGGTCCTTAGATTTTCTAGAAACACTTCAGTCTGTTGAAATGGAAAGAATATTGGGTTTTTGGAGTGAAAGGACCTGGATTTGAATCCCCCTTCTCTACTTAATACTCTTGGTAACCAAGTTGGTGAGGCAAGTTAGCCTCTCTGGATCTTAGTTTTACCATCTGTTAAATGAGATGGAAAAGGAGGGAAGGGAACAAGCATTTGTTAAACACCTACTATGTGCCAGGCACAGTGCTAAACTCTTTATAAATGCTATCTTTTGATTCTCACAACAACCCTATAAGGTAGGTGCTATTATCTTCATTTTGCAGATAAAGAAACTGAGCAAACAGATTTTAAGGGACTTGTTCATTTACTTGCTATCTGTGTGATAGCAAGTATCTGAAACTGTTTTTGCACTCCAGTCTTCCTAACTCCAGGTCCAATACTATTATCTATTGTGCTTCCTCTGTTAAATAATATAATTAGATTACAATTTTTAAGCTCTGTATGACTGTCCAACTCTAAAGTTATGATCCTATGGTTCTCTTCAACAAGGATGTTCCTATTGTTCAGCGATGAAGATAGTCATATACATCCAGAGAGAGGCCTGTGGGAACTGAGTGTGGACCACAACACAACATTTTAATGCTTTCTGTGAATATTTCCCTGCATTTTGTTTTCCTTCTTAGGCTGTTTTTTTTTTCCCCTCTCTTTCTAGATCTGATGTTTCTTGTGCAGTCAGATAACTGTATAGATATGTATACATGTATTGGATTTGTCATATAATTTAACATATTTAGCATGTATTAGATTATCTGTCATCTAGAGGTGGGGGTTGGGGAGTGGGGAGAAGGAGAGGAAAATCTTGGAACAAAAAAAAAAAAGTTTTGCAAAGGTCAGTGTAGAAAAATCACTCCTATGTTCTGTAAATAAAAAGCTTTTAATCAAAAAAAAAAAGTTATGATCCTAGTTCAACACCATTATAGCTTATAGATTAACAGATAAATGAATACTGGAGGAACATTTCCATATCCATATTTCCATAGCCAAGCCTTTGGATCTCTAGTTAATTCAATGGTAAAATAAAAATGTTATCAAGAATGTTCTGCTGATACCAGGAAATGTTAGGAAAAATTGTAAAAGGCCTCTAGCACAGATAGATACCCTAGTGGAATGATGGGAGACCATGCAGTATGCATCTTGAAAGGAACTTCAGGTTAATTTTATTCCATATATTTAAAATTTGAGTTCATTTCAACAAATTTGAAAACATGCTAGGCATTCAAAGGTGAGTAATACATGATTCCTGACATATATAAACTAAAATAATCTATGGCCTTATTTGTAAGTAATCAATAATACACAAGCATTTTACATATTCTTTGAGATTAAGTAGTTTGCTGAGGGTATGGAAAAATCATTTGTAGTGTTTGATTTGAGCCTCAGGATTTCAGAAGTTAAAAATGTTTAGGAAAACTGAGCATTGCTCACTTTTGGTAGAAGCTTTTCAGATTTATTTACGAAATTATGAATTAAATTTTAAGTATTTTCTTTTTAGAGAGAAAACAAAAGTTTACTCTTTACTGAAATTTTTGGGACTCATGTTATAGTAATTATGAAACAAAAGCAATATTTCACACTGAAGATTAAACAGAGGTACAAAGTTAGAGATTAAACAGAACAATAGTAATTTAATATATCAACCATCTTGCCAAAATATTCATTCTGGTCAAGGATGGAAAAAGAGATACTGCACTTAATCTTATTAATCTAAATTTGATGATCACACTAATTTATTTTCAGGAAATTTAGTGTTCCTTCCTGAAATCTGACTTAAATCCTATTTAGAAACTGAATAATTCTATGATAAAGGTAAAACAAAAGAATTTCAAAACAAGATATTGTCTGTTCAAATTAATTACTGACAGTTTTTCTGTTCAGGTAATACTAGTGACTTCAGAATGGGTCCTAATCACTAGAACACTACAATATCATTTTCTTTATATTTAATAACATTGAAGGATAGATGAGAAGAATCTAGGTTGTGTGAAATGTTCATATGATGGTGAGTAGTATGGGTTGGAGTTCATGAGGTAGGAGAGAAGCAGCATGCGTAGTACTTTGAAAGCATATGTTAAAGACAATCCCAGTGCTCTAAAAATTTTTTTAGATTGTAAATTTCAGAGAAAGGTGCATTGGCATAAAAATGTTACTTTGGCTTTGGTAGTTTCCTCACTTTGGTGTTCCCTCTACCAGTGACACCAAAGTTCCAGTCTGGCTTTCCATGTGAAGTGGAATAGTGTGTGAATGATTGAAAATATTTTGTGCTTGTACATTGCTTTATAATTTACATGATCCTGAGGATCATAAAAAAAAATTGATATCAGTAGGCCTGAATTCAAAACAGGTATTTTGTACTTTGTGACTTTGGCAAGTCAGTTAGATCCATTTTCATTATCTGTAAATATTGGGATGATATTTGTATTACCTGACTCATAGTATTGTGAGGAAAATGCTTTGCCAGATATCAAACTTGATAAATGTGATATCATTGTTTTCATTTAACTAAATGGTTTTTCCACTGTGTTACTTACATGACCATGAAAATATGTTATGTCTGCAAGATAAGTAGGGTCTGAAATATTTCTGGATAATTTAAGCTACAAATAATTGTACACATACCCTCAGTAAAGAAACTTTGCGATAATCATGGTTTTATAATAATATATAGTTTGTAATGTACTTTTCTCAAAGTTCTATAAAGTAAATAATACAGATGTTAATATTGCCTTGTGTAAATGCAAAGAACTAATGCTATTTGACAATTTGATTTTTTTAAGATCATACAACTCATAAATATTGCAGCTATGAAAAGTTAAAAGTGGCCAATGTGATATAACTAGCATTTTCCTAACATGGCTTCTTTTTTCTCACCCATAACATGGGAACGCTTTACCTAAAGATGACAAAATTGACCTAGGATTTGATTAGCCCTGGCTTTCTTGATGCAGCTTCCTGATTATATTTGTTGTTATCTTTTACTTTCTATTCTTTGTGGCCCCATTTGGCTTTTTTTTTTGGTAAAAATATTGGAGTGTTTTGCCATTTCCTTCTCCAGCTCATTTTATAGATGAGGAAACTGAGACAAATGAGTTAAGTGACTTGCCTAGAGTCACACAGTAAGTTGTCTGAGGCCAGATTTGAACTCATGAAGTTGAACCTTCCTAACTAGGCACTTAATCCATTATACCACCTAGCTACTTTGCTTATATAGGGGCATATAAAATCCCAGCCAAGTAGTTTGGCAGCTCAGATTTGATATGTACCTAAGATTGTGTGAATTGCCGCATCCTAAACACCTTCATAGAGAATGAGAGGCTTTTCTAGATTAGGTCTAGCCTAGGTAGGGGCAGAAATCAGGGCCTTGAATGAGGGTTAGTTATGGACCAGATTTTTGATATACTGGCAGGTAATGTGGGCTTTAGTTAAGGGGACCCTGCATCCCCTAGAAACCAAAAGATTAAGAGTTTTTATGGCTGTACCTAAGAAAACCTCTTGTGTGGGGCTGCAGATCAAGATAAGGCTGCTGTTAGACAGCTCCAAATCTCTTAAATCTTTAGTCAGTACTAAAAATTTGTGCTTTTTCTCAATCTCAGAGGTTTCTTGGTTGAAGACAAAGGGATCTATTTTCTCCCAGATTTCAGAGGGAATGAGGGAGGATTTTGAATGCAGCATAAAGTTCCAGAGCAAGCAAAGAGAAGTGTCTGTAGCAAAAAGAAATTCAGTGGTCTTAACCAGCCTCTTCCAAGAATAGCCAGGGTTCAGCTGTTGTGGTGGAGCGAGGGGGAGCCTGGCAGGGCATGGGGGGTGCAGCTTATCCCCTTGCAGGCACTCTCTCCTTCAGTGCCCCTCCTGGTTTCACTTGGGGCAAGGACTGGGTAGGTTCCCGAGGACAGTTTTGGCCCTATCCATGACACCTGAAGCACAAATCCCCTAGGTTTCTTGGAAATCTTGTCAGTAGCCAAGATTTGGGCTTGTTCTCCATTTCTCGCTTTAACTCTTCAGTCTTTTTCCTCTGCTGCAATTTGTTCTCTATTGTTAACCTCAAAAGCTGTTTCTAACAGCTGAGTCGGTGAAGTTTGAGGGCCCAAAGCTGGCTTCAGCTTCCTCCATATATCTGGGGTAGATTGTTTAATATTAACATCTCCCCAGAAGAAATCAAATTGGAGGGTGATGGCCTTAGATTCCTCAATAAACTGTGTGAGGTCCTCAGAGTGATGGTTAGGTTTTTCCTTAGTCTGGGAGCGATTTGACATTGAAAAAGCATCTCTGCTCTGAGTGTCTCTCCTTAAGAGTCTGCTGCTTTTTCTCTGGAGGCAGAGATTAAAAGGGGTGGCTGAATCAGGATCCTGAGGAGGATAAAAGGGTGTCCCATTCCTTGTATCAAAGGGATTGAAGATTGAGGGCTGGGAAGTCTCAGGATCTGGTTCAGGAGATGAGGGAAACAGTTTATTAAAGAAATATTGTCGAACATAAGGTCCTGTGTTTGGTAAGGAGGTGGTTTTGAAAGGGATTCAGAGGCCTCCTGATAAGAACTACATGGTGGTGCAGAGGAGGGGTTCTGTGTCCCTAGAGGAGCAGGAAGGAGGGAATTATTTAAAAGGTTATTATATAATTTTGATTTCCCTCCAGTAATTTTAAGCAGCATTCTGCAGTGCTGTTTTAATTTAAGCTTTTTAGTTCTGAGATCTTTTTAAGTCGAATTTGTCTCTGTTTAAGAAACAGCCTAAGGGAGAATCCTTAGGAATAGAGACAGAGGTAGATTGTCCCATTTTGCCACAAGTCCTAGGTTCCCCAAATTCCCGGAATACTGTCCTCTTTAGGCGTCCCTAACAAGGGAGAGAGAGAAAGAGGTTTCCTGATTAAAGGGTCCTTAAGGGGTACCCCTGTTCAAGTGCAGGGATTCCCAGTCCAAATGTCCCCTGCTGAGGAATTCTGCTGAAGCTTAGAAGCTCCCCCAATAGCCCACACTTTCCCGGGTGTGTATGTGTCCCAGCTATAGAACAAACAATAACAAGAGAAGGCTTACCAAATGTTGAGGTGTGAGAAACTAGGGTTGAGAGATCCCCCTTGGCCAGTTGCTGGCTTGTGAAAGAATTCGCAGATCCTGAGGCAAGAGATTGTGGCAAAAACAGGTTTATTACGCTGAGAAAAGAGCTCTCCCAGTGGGCCAGTTCCAAAAGGAAAGTAGCAAAAGTAAGTTATTAGCAAAGATGGGTTTACACTCAGTGGGTCTTAACTGATGTAGGAATTGGTAAAGGATTCAGGGTTCAGAGTCAACCTTTTATTTTGCCTTCTAAGGCTTCTGGCTGGGGAAATTCAGGGCTACTTTCTGTAAAGGGCAGTGATTATGCCCTAGGCCAAGATTTCTGATTGAATTTATTGGTGAAGATCTTGAAGTTTCCTTATGAAGAGGAGGGTGGGCTCCTCCCAGAAGCCAGGAGGGATTTGAGATTCAGGGCCTCTTCAATCCAGGATCGGGGGGAGAGGGCACACAATCAAGGGGGACACAGTTTACATAAATACTATGTTGTGATCCACATTCAGTCCCCACAGTCTTCTCTCTGGATGTAGATGGCGCTCTCCATCTCAAGTCTATTGAAACTGACCTGAATCAGTATTTCATATTATTTCAACAATAGTTATTTTTGAAAAGAGCCACATCTAGCTAATGCTTTTTTGAATGATCTTCCTTAGCAGGGATTCCTATAACCAACCTTGATTATAATAATGCTAATTTTGGAGTAACAGCTTTTAGAGTGATTGGATTTCAAGAACAAGTTTCACACCAGTCTACCTCTGACAGAATGACTGATGCTGTCATAGAACTAAATTCTTAATCTTGGTTGTGGCAGCACCCAAATATATCTTATCCTTTAGTTAAAATAATTTATGACACATTGTATGGAAAATCCTTATTAGGGAAAATCATTATAGTGAAGCCATAGTGCAAGTACTATGTTAGTGGAGGAAAGTACCTGAGTAGGATTTACTCCATTGGTCAAATTGAATCATGAATAGCTAATTATGTTTCCTTAAAACATCTCTCCAATTGAAAGTGCTCTATCATATCATGCTTTTCTTTGAAGAGGTAAAATAGGCACCAGGATGGAAATATGAAATAGATTTAGGAGAGCAATAGATTGTAAAAGATATTAATAAAAATAGCATGATAAAGATCCAGTTAGCAACATAAAGAAATGTCATAGGCATTCCTTACCGATTACAAAGGTTTTCTATTTATTTTATGTGTAAGTAGCTTGACAGGTGCAAACATTTACAAGACACAAGGCAGTCAAATCAAATGAGCAGTTTAGTTTGGGAAAATTCAATCTTTTTAAGTCTCTGGGGAGCTGTGGAGTGGGGGCAGGATCTCTCTGACTGATCAATTGCATTTCTCTGATCAATAGTGATTTGGAGCACCTTTTCATGTGACTAGAAATGGTTTTAATTTCATCATCTGAAAATTATCTGTTTATATCCTTTGACCATTTATCTATTGGAGAGCCCAGGCCATTTTTTAAGCTTTTTTTTTTTTTTTCTTAGTTTGGAGGCTATATAAATATTTTTTTTGTGTTACTTATTTGTTGGCATAGACAGTTCATTTCATACTTGTCAGTGAAGTGAGTGAAGTCTTGGCAATAATTTCTGGTCAGTTCAACAGAAAAAGAAGAGCAAAAGGGAAAAATCCTTAAGAATTAAAATGTTCCAAATATAATGGCAACAGAATGGTTGATAAATATTGAACAAATTGTAAATGTATTATCTTAAGATTTATTAAAGTATTTAACCAACCTATATCCTTAACATTTATTTTCTCTAGGGCAATTTTTCACTTTTTCTAAGTAAATTAATATGGCATTCAACTTTATTATGTTATTACATTATTACTATTATGACTCATTTATGCCTTTTTTTATAGCTGACAAATACAAGGATTCTATACCAGATAATGCTAAAAATGCTGACAATGCAGCTAAAAATGTAGAGCCACTGATAAATTTGGATGGTAAGTTTATAACCAAGTGAAGATTGTTTGATGTTACTAATTCAGCTAAAATGTTTTTGTTTTTATTATCTGTTATTTAGAATGAATTCTTTCAATCTAGGTTTATTTTAGAAAAAATGAATAATTTTTCAAATAGTTACAAAGTTAGACTAAAATAAGTAAATATTTGTGTTGGATTAAAGTGTGATTTTTTTCAAAGCAATGGATTTCTGAAATCTTGTCCTTAGGATATTTCTTATGCTATATACTTCCATTCTTCATTTGCATGGTTTTTAAATGGAAAACTCCCTTTTAAAAATCAGTTAAAAATACCATATGTTTATGTGTAACAAGATTCCAATACATTTGATATAGTTTAGGAGAATAATTTTTGGTACCAAATGATGTGATTTAGCATGTAGCACCAAATAATAAGATTGTTAGGGTTTGATCACGTGAAGAATTCACAGTGGCCATTATCTTTGGCAAAAGATAGGTTTATTTAGAAGAGGTTATAGACAAAAAGAAGAGATATAATAGAAGTGGTAAATATGAAGAAGAGTTGGGAGAGCATTTAGTTAGCAAGAAAAAGGCTTTCAACAATTAATGATGGAAAAGACAAGTTCCCTAATGCAATTCACAGGAGAAAGGAAACATCCCATCAAGTAGGAGTATACCTTAACTGGCAGGCTAAATCTATAGAGGAGTTTAGTACCCTAAAAGAGTTAGTTAGCTATAAGGAGAAAGACACAATGAGGCAGAGTGCTATGGTGGGCTGTGACCTAAAGGGGATTCAGCAAAGATGGCATAAGCCATGGACAGATTTATAGGGGAAATTTAACCTCAGGGGTTTGACATAACTCTGATTTCTAATGGGATATAGTAAGGCAGGGCTGCCCACAACCTTCACCAAGGGTGGGACTATGGGGTTAATTAAACTGATTCCCATAATGCCCTTCCCTGCTTGCCAGAGGGAGTAATTCCATCAATACTCAGGACCTTATCACATTTATAGGATTCTTCTCTGTAGACCACTTCATTACAAAACTATGTATAGTATTCCTGAGATACACAATTGTCTTAAAGAATGTAAGCTGCTTCCATTCAGAACATGTCTGAACTAAGGCAGAACACATATTTTATGATTGCATGCTAATACTGTTTTATCTTTAGTAAAATAGCAATATGAAAGAGGGAAATGAATGGAAAACTTACATTATATGCAAAATTGCCAAAAGATAAGATTTACAGAACAGCATTACATTGGAAACTATCCTATTGTGTGTTTTTGATATAATTATGTTTTTGGTGTAAGTAAAAATGGAAATTAATAGGCATCTACTATTTATTACAAATTTTTTTTGTTTTGTAGAAAAAGAATTAAATAGATAAAAATCAATGTGAATAAAATTATTCACCAGACCTTTAGAATGAATGCATGAGCATCTTGGTGTTAGGGTTTTAATTTTGTATGTTCTTTTGGATAGTTCTTAGGTAAGAAATTTTAGATAACTTTTTTTTTGGGGGGGGGAAGCATTAAGCCAAATAGTAATCTTAATCTATCTTGTATCTCTCTAAAAAATATGAAATCAGCTTTTGTATGTGTTTGTTTTACAGTGAATAATCCTGATTTTAAGGCAGGAGTAATGGCTTTGGCAAACCTTCTTCAGATCCAGCGTCATGATGATTATTTGGTAATGCTTAAGGTTAGTTTATATTCTTAAATTTAATATTATGAGAGAAGTGCTATGTAAAAAATACCGTATTTCTGCAAAATATATAATGTTTTCTTAAATAAATTTTGAAATTTTACAAATAGACACATATACACACAAAATAGGACATGGTCTCACAAGTTTAGTAGCATACTTTGTATCTTGGAAATAAGATCACTAATTAGGAAACAAGATTTTCTTTGTATAGAAATAAGTGTGTTGAAGTGAAAGGTTATTACATTTATATGTAATACAGATACTTGTATTGTGGTGAGGTTGCTGATCTGTGTTACTTATATATTATTATTTATAATTTTATTCTTTCCCTAAAGACTGTATAATGAAAAAATGATATTTTGAATTATTTTTAATATAAAGTTAAATGTTACATGTTCCTTGAAATAATTAAATTGTTGTGATATGTGAAGAGCATTACTAAAACTAGAGAAAAATATTTTCACAGCAGTAACAACAATTTTTGTGTGTTAAGAATGGTGGTAGGAAGTAGTTTTGAGAGTGGATAGTAAAATGAGGGTGGGCATGAGAAACTTGAACTATATATTATATAGCCCTTTATTTTCAACATTGGTGAATTCTTGGGTACCTTTGCACTACTTACTGAATCAGGGAAAGAAAGGGATAATATGTCTTTTAATTTACCCGTAGAAAGAAAGACTAAAAAGATTTTTATTTACTAGGCAATTCGCATTTTGGTTCAGGAACGTTTAACACAGGAGGCAGTTGCTAAGGCAAATCAGACAAAAGAGGTATGTGTGTTTCTCTAAACTGCAAATTAAATATTTTTGGTAACAGTTCCAGATGTTATAATAAATACTAGTATTTGCTAGTATTCCAACACATTTTGAAAGTGGGTTGTGATTGTGTGCCCCTGCTGTGGTCATATTCCCTAAACCTCTCCTAGAAAATTCTGGGAGTATACCACCAAGGATTGATTTGATAAGAACTTTTTCCTTCTATAAATTGTTTTCTTAGTTCTGCTCACTTCACTCTGTATCAGTTCACAGAGGTCTGTCCAAGTCATCATTTCTTGTGGCACAATATTTACATTTATATATAACAGTTTATGTAGCTTTTTCCCATTGGAATACAGACCCTTACTTTCCATTTTTTGTCTACTATAAAAAGAGTTGATAATCATATTTTTGTACATACAGATCCTTATCTTTTTTTCTTCCGATCTCTCTGAAGTATAAGCATAGTATTGATTTGGTTGAGTCAAAGAGGATCCTTTCTAGAAGGACTAGAACAATTTATTGCTCCACCTGTTTTCCCATAACCCCTCCCACATTTATCATTTTTCTTTTTTGTCATCTTTGCCAGTCTGAAAGATGTGAGTTCCATTGTTTTAATTTACATTTTAATTTGTCATTTATGTCAGAGTTGCTTTCATTTACATTTTCTAATTGGTGATTTAGAGTATTTTTTCATATCATGGATAGCTTCGATTTCTTTGAAAATTGTTCATTTCTTTTGACTTGAGGAATAACTCTAAGGTATTATAAAATTGAATTAGTTCCTTATGTATCTTGGATATAAGTTTTTTTTTCCTGAGGCAATTGGGGTTAAGTGACTTACTCAGGGTCACACAGCTAGGGAATGTTAAGTGTCTGAGACCAGACTTGAACTCAGGGCTTCCTGACTTCAGGGATGGTGCTCTATCCACTGTGCCACCTAGCTGCCCTGGATATGAGATTTTTTATCAGAAAACTTGGTTGTAGATATTTTCCCTCGTTATCTATTTCCATTCTAATTTTTACTGTAATAAATTTTTTGGTTCAAAGCCTGCTTTTTATGTGACTTTTAAAATTTAGGTCATGTATCCATTTGGGGTTATCTTAGTATGAAGTATTGGTCTAAATCTAATTTCTACCTGACTGTTGCCAGTTTTCTTAGAAGCTCATGTCGCATAAGCCCTTCCTTCAGACACTGTGATTTGGGGATTAATCTAACACTATGCTATTGTGTGTTTTATTATGTATATAACCTGTCCCATTGATTAAACTTACTTTTTATTAACCAGTACCAAATCATTTTGAACTTTTATATTTTTAATTTATGGAATAAAACAAACATTTCATTTTATAAAAGTTAGTGCTTTTAGCCTTCTTATCTCTGTATTCCTACATTAACTTGATCTGTAATCCAAATGTACACTACTAATCCCACTTTGTATCAGTTCATATACATCTTTGCAGGTTTTTCTGAAATGTCTGCTCTTCATTTCTTATTTCATAATGGTATTCCATTACATTCCTATACCACACTTTTGTTCAGCCACTCCCCATTTGAAAGGCATCCTCTCAATTTCCAATTCTTTGTGATCATAAAAAAAGTTGCTATAAATATTTTTGCACACAATCTCTTTGGGATAGATAACAGCAGTGGTACTATTGGATCAAAGAGTATGCGCAGTTTGGTTACTCTTTGGGCACAGTTCCAAATTGCTCAACAGAATGAATGGTTGGATCAGTTCACAACTCCATCAACAATGCACTAGTGTCCCAAAATTACCACATTTTCTCCAACATTTAGCGTTTTCCTTTTCTATCATATTAACCAAGTTGATAGTTGTGAGTTTACTACTTCAGATTTGTTTTAATTTGGGTTTCCTTAATCAATAGTGATTTAGAGTATTTTTTAAGTAGGACTAGAGATCTTTAATTTCTTCATTTGAATACTACCTGTTCATATCCTTTTGATTATTTATCAATTGGGGAATGACTTTTTTATTTTCAAAATACATGCAAAGATAGTTTTCATCATACCTTGCAAAACCTTTTGTTCCAAAATTTTCTCCCTCTCTTCTCCCACTTCCTCCCCTCAACAGCAAGTAATCCAATATATATATTAAACATGTAAAATTCTTCTATGCATATTTCCACATTTATCATGTGACAATAAGAAAAATCAGATCAAAAAGGAAAAAAATGAGGGAAAAAAAAAAACAAAGAACAAGCAAACAACAACAAAAAAGGTGAAAAAACTATGTTGTGATCCACATTGAGTCCCGACAGTCCTCTCTCTGGGTGCAGATGGCCCTATCCATCATAAGATCATTGAAACTGGCCTGAATCACCTCTCTATTGAAAAAAGCCACATCCATCAGAATTGATCATCGCATAATCTTGCTGTTCCTATGTACAATGTTCTCTTGGTTCTATTCACTTCATTTCACTTAGCATCATTTCATGTAAGTCTTTCTAGGCCTGAGAAACCATATCTTAAAAACAGTTAAGAGGGGGCTGAGGCACTGACCTTTCCAGTTCTATTGCACAAGTACTTGCTTGGCACGTCCCACTGAGTGAATCCTCTATCTATCAGATTCCTTTTTCTGTCTTTTGTCTTATAAGACATTCTCCCTCTCTCCCAATTCTACACCAATTCTGAATCCACTTAATATGTAAAAATTTTGGCGCCTCACCCCCACCGATGTGCTCTGTTTTCCCAAATGTAACTTTTCCTTTGTCAGTTTTGTCAAATAGTTGAAAAGCCACAGTAATTATCACATATAGATTGTACAGGCCATTCAAATACTACAAATTCTTGAAAGGAGATTAACCTATATTTTGTTCAATCCAGCATACAAACTTGGGAGCTACCAGATTTTTACCATTATTCAAAAGTATTCAGGACATGAAAAATTTTCTATTTTTCCTAAGGCTTGTTGTTCAGTAACTTTAGCTCAGATGGATTTGTTTTGAGTGAAAGCTACCATTCTCATCCTTGGTTTTGATACAACAGTATTTATGTAGTGCTTTGTTTTCTATTAATCCCTACAATATTCATAGGAAGTAGGTACTAATAATTGGATTCTTTTTTAGGATTCTTAGAAAATAATAGGATTTTCTTACCACTACTTTTGGTAGTGGTACCAGATTAAGTTTAAAAAAAAATCTGTCAAGTATATAATCATATTTTAATATTAGCATCAGATTCAGCTCATGTATGAGGAACAAGTAAAAAAAATGTGCTCCATTGCCCATGTATAGGTAAATAAATGCGAAATACATAAAAGATGGCTGTTGATGATGAGTGTGGGGATACTGGAGAGTCAGAAGGTTCCTAGAACCATATAAAGAAGTTAGTTGCTCAAGCAATTTAAATTACTTACATTTTCTAATTTCGAACTGAGTATTGAATCTCTTCAGTTTTTGTTAATATGTAAAAAGTTTAGTTTATAGTCATATTAATATTAAATTAACTTTTGTTCAGCTTTTCAAAAAAGATGCTAAATGGCATCTTTGGCATTTTTTTATTTTACACAAAGTTTTTTTTCCCCCTGTGTTAATTGCTCATTTATAATTAGCCAAAACCAGTGATTAAAATCTAGTACTGAATAATCAAATCCCATCTTACATTTAAAGCCTACTGTTACTCTACCATGGCTGTATTTCCGTCTGTCTGTGTCACTTGAGCTGTCTTGAAAAGAACATCACATGGTTGTACAAATAAAATTTCAATCTGTTGAGTATATTTTACATCTAATATTTTGATGTGGCATCCAAATGAATAGGAAAATATTAATAGATTAAAATTTAATAATAGCTTCTACATTTGCTTTTCTATTATTCTACCCTCTTTTCTCTGTATTTATCCTCTTCCTTTTTTTGGGGGGGGGCTCCTCTGTGATAATCTAGACTGGCAATATGAAGAAAAAGGATTCTTTTCAAGGATGCTTGTTACTGGAGGGAGGGAGATGAGTCTTTTTTTCACTCTTACTCTCCTCCTCCTTATCCATATCTAACTCCACAATCTTGCCTGTATTTCCTCTTGTTTCTCCAAGTTGATTCTTAAGCCCTGGGAAGCCTCAGACTTGAAATAATACCAAAGTTATTGTTTGATTTTACTAAGAACATAAAAAATATTAGAAGCACAGCAATAGGTAATTTTAGCTTGCTGTTAGTTCCTCTATAATTTGAAGGAAGTCCATGTTTTTGATACTTTAATTAAAAGAAATGCTGGCAAATGAAGGCCAAAATTCTTGCTTGAGAAACCTAATCCTTCTCCATTTAGAGTGGTAAAAATATAAAGGAAGGAAAACTATTGCAGTCACATACAGATAAGGACAATTTGCAATGTTTTTTGGCTTGAGATGGTTCTACCTTATTTTTTAAGTATTAAGTTTTTTTTTCCTTAATTATTCTTAATTATAAGAATAGCATTTCTTATTGTCTATTTTTTTTTCTTTAAAGGGCTTACCTGTTGCTTTAGATAAGCACATCCTTGGTTTTGATACAGGAGGTAAGTGCTATTTTTTAAACAGCTTGTCCTAATTAATTTTTTTTTATTAAAGCTTTTTATTTGCAAAACATATGTATGGGTAGTTCTTCAACATTGACCCTTACAAAGCTTTCCATTACAAATTTTTCCCCTCTAGTCCCCTCCCCTCCCCTAGATGGCAGGAAATCTACTACATGTTAATTATGTTAAAATACTTGACAAATCGAATATATATATACATATTTCCACACTTATCTTGCTGTTCCAAGAAAAATCATATCTACAAGAAAGAAATATCAGATAAAGGAAACACAATGCAAGCAAAAATCAATAGAGAGCATGAAAATGTTATGTTGTGGTCCACATTTCATATCCCTCTCCCTGGGTATATATGGCTTTCTTTACTGAACCATTGGAACTGGTTTGAAACATTTCATTGTTGAAGAGAGCCATGTCCATCAGAATTGATCATCATATAATATTGTTGCCGTGTATAATGATCTCTTGGTTCTGCTCATTTCACTCAACATCAGTTCATGCAAGTCTCTCCAGGCCTCTCTGAAATCATCCTGCTAGTCGTTTCTTCCAGAACAATAATATTACATAACATTCATATACTATAATTTATTCAGCCATTCTCCAATTGATGGGCATCTATTCAATTTCCAGTTTCTAGCCACTACAAAAAGGGCTGCCACAAACATTCTTGCACATGTGGGTCCCTTTCCTTCCTTTAAGATCTCTTTGGGATATAAGCCCAATAGAAACCCAGCTGGGTCAAAGGGTGTGCACAGTTTGATAACTTTTTGAGCATAGTTCCAAATTGTTGTCCTAATTAATTAAATATAAATATAAACTTGTACGACCTTGAGTATATCACTTAATCTCTCAGTTTCTTTATCTGCAAATTGAGAGGGTAGATCCTATATGACCTTTGTAGTCCCCTTCCTGTTTTGACATAAAATTAGTTTTCAAAATTTAATGCATGTCTGATAACTTTATTTTTATTTATTTTATTATCAGAGATGATTTTGAATTCATTTTCAGAGATGATTTAAGTAGTTGTAGTTTTATGTATGTATGTGTAATTTTATGATGTACCTGTCAATGCAATATCTTTTCTTGTGATAAAATAGATGCTGTTCTTAATGAAGCTGCCCAAATTCTTCGATTGCTGCATATAGAAGAACTCAGAGAACTACAGACAAAAATTAATGAAGCCATAGTAGCTGTTCAAGCAATTATTGCTGATCCAAAGACAGACCACAGATTGGGAAAAGTTGGAAGATGAAGAAATTTAGGATTATAGCCTCTCATCTACTTAGGACACCCAGGAACTATGTATAACTTTGGCAATGTATTTTCAATCAAATATCACTATTTGAGGAGGGAAAAAATAACAGAGAATTTTGAATTCTTACCATTGTTGTGTTTTCTGTTTAATAAAGTTTGAAGAAATGGGCATGTAATCATTTGATTGTATATTAAGTATATTAATTGTCTATTTTGTAATTGAGACTGAGAATTTAAAATTCTATTATTTATTTTTATTCCCAAGTTTGTCATAAACACACTCAGACGCATTCATAGGAAAACTTAAAATATTTTATTAAAGTAATTCAGAACCTTTGAATAGAAATATACCTTATAAGTATACATGAATGTAACTTTTTCTACTGTAGGTATAGAAGGACTTAAGTACTTTAAAATACAAAATGAATTGTTCTAGCATAAATACTAAAAGAAATCCACTGATGGTGAGGTAAAGAGATTATCATTTAGAATTTCAAAGAACTTAATTGCTTTTTTCCATTAACCTTACTTATACAGCCTCTTTAAGGTTTGTGATCTTTAGGACTCTGGTTTTTTCTTTAAATGAATATTTTAGTAAAACAAAATAATCTTTTAGCCAAGAAGAACCTATAATTTAGATCAGTTTATAGGTTTTTAAAAGTTCAAATTTAATTGATTTTTCTTTAATAATTTTTACTTTAAAGATGAAATATGGTAATTGTGGGGTTTTTTTTTCTTATTATTTTAGAAAATACAGTAGTAAAAATTGAGGTATAAAACTTTCCCAGAATAAACTTTGCCCTCTAAAAGGTCATTTTGTTGCATATCCAGAAACTGGTATTGGTCTTTAGTGTTTTTTTCATTTTCTTCACCTTCCAACCATTGGTAGAAAGTAGTCTTTCTTCAGAGTTAAAATTCTGTTGTTTAGAACTCGTTACTTTGTTCCTATGTAGTGAAGAAGAAGAGAAGGAGAAAGTTATTTTTTTTTTAAATTTTTCCTAATTACATTTAAACAATTTTTACCTTTGTTTTTAAAACTTTTGAGTTCTAGATTTTCTTTCTTATCTCCATACCCAGGCCCCATTAAGAAAGCACGTTTAGTTATGCAAAACATTTCCATAAAAGTCATTTTGTGAAAGAAAACATAGATCTCTTGCTGGAGAAAAACTCTCAAGAAAAAGTATTAATAAGAGAGAGAGAGGAAATGCTTCAATCTGTATTCAGACACAATTAGTTCCTTCTTTGGGTGGGGATAGGACTTCACTATATTGTGAGAACAGCAAAGGCATTCACAATTGATCATCCCAGAACATTTCTATTACTTTACACAGAATTTCACTTTGCTCTAAGTTCATGGAGGACTTTCTAGGTTAAGTATTTGCATAGCTACAGATTTTTATGGGAGGAGTACTTGTATTTATGCATACTGTTGACTTTTATCTCTCACAGTGGTGTACTCCAGAAGAAAGCATATCTGTTAAAGAAAGTTAGCTCCTATACATTATCTTTGACACAATCCATTTTACAAAATGAGATCCTGATGCTCACCTCTAGATTATTTACCTTTGGACAATAGGGATATATTGCCGTTATTCCATAAAGATGTGATCTTTGCTCTGGAAGATACTCATCAGTAAACTGCCCATTGTCTTTATTTACTGCTATAACACCATCCCTAGAAATAGAAAGAAAAGAGAAAATAAACAGGTCCACTTCTAAGTAATAGAAGCTTTTTATGTATAAAAGCTTAATTTTAGCTAATGACAAGAAGGAGAATGTGGACAAAAGGATTGATTTAAAAAGCAAGGTCAGTTTTATCTTTACAAAGATAAGTTAATGTTAATCTAGACCTGTCTCTTTTTTTTTTTTTTATGGCTGACTCCAGATTTTTCTTAGATTTACACATGTATGCACATTTTGTACATACAAAAATAAAGCAAAAAGGATTACATATGAAATTTCAAATTATACTAGGATATGTATTATGCTTTTAAGTAGTAAACAAAATTTAAGATAATTATTCAAAGAAAATATCAATGCTGCTTACTTTAAAATATTAGGCTTCTCAGCTTTATATCAGGGCTGTTAATCAACCTAAATACCTCAAAACTGATATTGCATAGTTATAATTTTTATTGTCTACTTCCAAATCAGAAGTCTTTTTATAATATGCTTTTTAAAAGTGGAATAGTATTGTACTTATGTCTTTAGTGCTTTTTCCAAGATGGGGTATAGTACTTTTTTGCTATAATTCCATATTCTGTTGTAAATATGAAGAATTTGTGAGTCTTGTACAAGGACCAATAATCGCAATATTAGAAAATAACTCAGTTTTCATGGATTAAAGCTAGAGAATCTTGAAGTTTTGAAACCTGAGTTTGTTGGCTTAAAAGTCACATGTAACTTCAATAAGAAAAATTTCAGAAATGTATTTTCTGTTGTGGCACCACCTGACATTTATGCTATGTTCTGAATGCTGAAATTAGCATTGTTATCTCTCACAAAAATTCATTAGTTATCCTTTTAGTTACAAAGCAATAAAACTACTCTAGCTGCAATACTATTAACATTTAAGATGAGATAGGACCTTTAAAACAAATTGTGGGCATATTAAAGGTGGGAGTGATTTTGAAGGGAGGTGGTAGCTGGATGGTAACTCCCATTGTGTAATTTCTTTCCATCCATCTAGTTTTATCTGCAATCAGCATAACAGTATTATAAATGCCATTGGCATTAAGAAATAAGTGATTTGCCCATTGTCAATAATTTATGTGTGTTAGAGACAACTTAGATCTAGTTCTTCCTGACTCCAAAGATGGCAATCTTTTAGAGATAAAACAGAACTAGAGAAAGCAAGTTAACTTCATCTAAAGCAAATGATACCACTGATGATGATCAACTAGTTGGTTGAATAAAATGATTGTAGAATACTTTCATTTTCCCCTTAAATTCAAGATTGTTCATTATGCTTTTCAATTTACCTTCTCCAATCTGTATGATAAAAGTGATTTGCGTAGCTAACAATGCTGAAGGGGTAATTGAGGTTATTTTGTATTATATGCCTTCCAGTTCCATTTGATAATACACATTCCAGTCTTTTGGTCCCTTTGGGGAAAAAAAAATCAGAAGCCATAATTAAAGAACACCATACTCTCATGCTTCCAGAAACTGAAGAGCCCTCCCCCCACTGAAAATTAAATATGGAAAATAGAACATCAAAATAATTATAGCATTTCTACCACTGCCTTTAAACAGCAACTCTCAGTTCTATTATATTAATCCAAAAATAATATTTCAATAGCACTTTCATTAGCATTTTTATATTTAAACTGATTCCTTTATACAAAGATGATTAAGATTTGATTTGAAGAAATTATATAAGCAACTAAATTTGGGTTTGTGTATTCCTAAAGTATATTACCATAAATACTAGTGAAAAAACTTTTTCCCCCCATTTGTATGATAGTATGCATGCTTGTGAGTATATGGACGTGATTATAAAATATGCATAAGCCAAAGACAAAACCTTAATTTTTAAAGCATTTTGTCTTGTTTAAAATAAAATATAAAGGAAAAATATTAATCATATTTTCAATATCGTTTTGGACAATATAAAACTAATCTTAGAAAAGGAAAATTGTTCAAATATTAAATAGTCAAAAATCTCAATCCTAATTTAATGTTCAACTACTTTGAAAGGCCTTAACTCAGTTGTAGATAATGGAATATCATAGTGCCTCATTTGAGTTCTCTTCCAATTTAGATCATAAACTCTCCAGGCATACATTCTCTTCTCTAAAATCCCAACCTACGTAATATAGATCTATACATATAACAAAGGATGATTTCAAAACAGGATAAAAATGGATTATGATATATAATAATGAAATATCAAGGAATACCAATGATCAATTCAGAGACTTCTCTTTCATCATTTATGATTTTTCAAACATTCTCTCAACAGAAATAATTAATTGTTCTTGTGTTTTTGGACCAGAGATGGGTGTGGGCTTGCATTAATAAGACTTGTTTTTAACAAAGTGGTAATATTATGACAGAAAAATAAAATCAACCTAAAATCCAAATCTATGCACTGAGCTTTCCCAGGGATGACTGGAAGGAACTTTATAACAATTAACTCTGTGCTATATACCTACTTTAACCTTGTTTATAAAACACAAAACCAAAACAAAGAAATCTAGCCCATTGCTCTACATACACTACAGTCAAAGGTTAAATATTTGCATATTATCTGTAGTAAATGAAATTACCTGCATCTGCCCAGCAAATCAGTTTAGAGAAGGGATCAAAGGTTAAACCATTAGGTAGTCCAATATCTTTATTCACCAAAATTCTTCTATTTGTTCCATCTATAGACGAGGTTTCAATTTTAGGTCCTTCTCTATTCCAGTCAGTCCAGAACAGGTTGCTGTGGATGATTTAATATATTTTAAAAATATTATCACTTAGGTATATTTCCTTGTAATGGTCCTAAAGGAACTGTGAAAGCACAAGGAAGACTATGTTAAACTCCATTTCTCTTCCCCAAGCCTCCAATCAAATATCTATTCTACATGTTATTACTGCAAGAATGTAATAGCTATAGAAATCCATGGAGGACTAGAACAGGGAAGAAGACATTTGTTGGTACCCTAAGTACTATTTGGTCCTTGTTTTGGTTTATCAGTCTCGTATTTCTGATATACCATATTCCAATAACTCCAAGAGAAGTGTTAGACAAGAATTTATATACTTATTAGTTTATAAAATTCCAGGCCTTTGGAGCAGGCAAAATTCATTAGAGAATTTCAAGTTCTATTTGACACTTTACAAAGTGACCAAGTTGATCACACACAAGTATGTCTAACACAAAGTAAAGTTTTGAGGTCAAATCACACAATGGCAATAATGCTTTACTTATAGTTGTTGTTGTTTTTTAAATCTTATGTTCAATGATTACTCAATAGTGAGTTAGTACTCGAATAAAATCTCATCCCTTTAAGAGGAGGCATAAGCTTGAATTCATGGATAAGTAACATAGGAAAGTGAGTAAAGGGACTTTTGGGGATGGAGCCAAGATAGTGGTCTGAAGCCAGGAAGCTACTTGAGCTCTTCCAGTTTCCCTCAAATACCACATGGAACCAAGCCTCTGAACTCTGATGGAATGAAACCACCCTCCAGCTCAAGATAAGATTAGAAGGACTTCAAGAAAGGTCAGTCTCACTGAGGTGAAAGGGGTGTTCAGCCCAGCTCAGAGGGTGTCTGGGAAAGCCAGTGAGAGGATCTTAAACATAGCAGATCAGCAACTGACTCTTGGTCCTGGCTCAGTAGAAGAGCAGACCAGTGGGGCAGCCCTCAGTACCAGCTCAGAAGGCAAATTCTGGGAAATCAGGCTGTTTCCTGGAAAGAGCAACCAAGCTACCCACTACAAAGACAAGGGGCTGCTGTACTCAAAGCCAGAATATGGCATTCCAAGCCCTCCAATCCTTTATGGTAGATGCTACCAGATTCTAGGTAATCCTGACTGGATACTTAATACTTGAATTGAAAACCCCGTAGAACATTGTTGCTAAATTCCAGATCTATAGTCTCAAGGAAAAAATACTGCAAGCTGCCAGACAAAAGCAATTCAAGTACAGAATACCATATTTTGGAAGGCAAAGAACATGGGATTACAACCAAGAATTAACTACCCAGAGAGACTAAGCATCATTTTTCAGAGGAGATGAATCTTTAAAGACTTTTAAAGTCCTTATCTTTAAAGACTTTAAAATGATATTTGTAACTCTTGAGAATATTATCTGTTATTGGGGCAGTTAGAGGAGGTACTACATAGATGGTGAGTGTGGTTGTGAAATGACTCTGATGTGATATCAAAGGGGAAAAAACATTAAGGGGTGGAAAAAGGACTGCACTGGGAGAAGAGGAAAGGGGACAAATTAGATCACATGAAGAGGCACAAAAGACCTATGACAGCAAATGGAAAGAAGGGAGAGGGATGAGCATTGTCTGAAGGTTGATCTCATCAGTTCTGGCTCAAAGAGAGGTTAACAATCATTCAGCTGGGTATAGAAATTTAAGTATAAAAAAGTAAGAGAAAGGGAAAAGAAAAGGGAGGAGCTGAATAGAACGGAAAAAGGGTAAGAGAAGGGTAGACAGATGAAAGAAGGTAGGGCTTCTACTTTATTACCCATGGAGTGGGTTAAAAACAAAACACTACTAAGAAGGGACAGTGTAGAAAGAGAGAACAAAAGTATATAGAGGAGAAGATAGGATGGAGGGAAATACAGAGCTGGTAATGATAACTGAATGTGAATGGGATGAACTGTCTCATAAAATGGAAGCAAATCGCTGAGTGGATTAAAAAATAGAATCCTACAATATGTTGTTTACAAGAAACACATTTGAAACAGAAGGACACATACAATGTAAAGGTAGAAAGCTGGGGCAGAATTCATTGTGCTTCAGCTGAAGCAAAAAAACAAAAAAGCAGAGATAGCAATTCTGATCTCAGATAAAGCAAAAGTAAAACTAGATCTAATTAAAAGAGATAAAGAAGGAAAGTACATCTCATTAAAGGATATCATAAACAATGAAGTAGTAAGGATACTAAATATATATTTGTCAAGTGGTAAACCAAATTCTTAGAGAAGATATTAAGCCAGTTACAGGAAGAAATAGACAGCAAAACTATATTAAAGGGGGATTGCAACTTTTCCCTCTCACAATCAGACAAATCTAACCACAAAATAAGCAAGAAAGAAACTAGGGAAATTAATACAATCCTAGAAAACCTAGATATAATAGATCTCTGGAGAAAACTGAATAAGGGCAGAAAAGGATACACCTTTTTCTTGGCAGTGCATGGCATTTACACAAAAATTGACCATGCATTAGGGCATAAAAACCTCATAATCAAATGTAGAAAGGCAGAAATAGTAAATGCTTCTTTTTCAGACCAGGATGCATAAAATTATATTCAATAAATAGCCAGGGAAAGATAGACTAAAAACCAATTGGAAATTAAATAATCTAATTCTAAATAATGAGTGGATCAAATAACAAATCACAGAAACAATCAATAATTTCATCCAAGAGAATTACAATAATTCATCATACCAAAACTTATAGTATGCAGCCAAAGCAGTTCTTAGGGGAAGGAAATCTTATATCTCTATTTTTTTTTAAATTTTATTTTCTCATTTATTTTGTGTTTATTTTGTGGTTGGATCTCTACTATCTCTAAATAGTTACATGAATAAAATAGGGGAAAAGGAGATCAGTGAATTGAGCATGCAATTTAAAAAGCTAGAAAAAGAACAAATTGAAAACCCCAATTAAATACAAAATTAGAAATTCTGAAACTCAAAGGAAAGATTAATAAAATTGAAACCTAAGAAAACTATTGAACTAATTAATAAAACTAGGAGTTGGTTTAATGAAAAAAAAACCCCAGCAAAATAGATAAGCTTTGGTTAATTTGATTAGAAAAAGGAAAGACAAAAAATAAATTATCAGCATCAAAAAATGAAAAGAATGAACTTACCTCCAATGAAAAAGAAATTAAAGCAATTATTAGAAGCTATTTTGCCCAACTGTATACCAGCAAGTCTGGCAATCTAACCAAAATGGATAAATATTTATAAAAATATAAATTGCCTAGATTAACAGAAAAGAAAATAAATTACTTAAATAGTCCCATTTTAGAAAAAAAAAATTTGAGCAAGCCATCAATGAACTCCCTAAGAAAAAATCTCCAGGGCCAAATGGATTTATAAGTGATTTTTACCAAACATTTAAAGAACAATTAATTCCTATACTATGTAAACTATTTTGAAAAATAGATAAAGAAGGAGTCCTGCCAAATTCCTTTTATGATAAAAATATGGTATTGACATCTAAACCACAAAGAGCCAAAACAGAGAAAGAAAATTACAGACCAATCTCCCTAATGGATATTGAGGCAAAAAATTTGAATAAAATGTTAGTAAAGAGATTACAACTTATCAGCAGGATAATACACTATGACCAAGTGGGATTTATACCAGGAATTCAGGGCTGGTTCAATATCAGGAAAACTATTGCCATAATTGACCATATCAATAACAAAACCAATAGAAATCATATGATTATCTCAATTGATTCAGAAAACGCTTTTGACAAAAAACAGCACCCATTCCTATTAAAAATACTAAAGAGCACAGGAATAACTGAAGTTTTCCTTAAAATAATAAGCAGTATCCTATCTAAAACTAACAGCAAGAGACAATGGAAGCATTCCCAGTAAGATTAGAAGTGAAACAAGGATGCCCATTATCACCACTATTATTCAATATTGTACAAGAAATGTTAGCTTTAGCAATAAGAAAACAAAAGAAATTAAAGGAATAAGAATAGGCAACGAGGAGATAAAACTATCACTCTTTACAGATGATATGGTGATATATTTATAGAATCCTAAAAAATTCTCCAAAAAGCTATTTAAAACAATTAACAGTTTTAGTAAAGTTGCAGGATGTAAAATAAGCCTACACAAATTATGAGCATTTATATATATTATTGACAAAATCTAGTAGCAAGAGATAGAAAGAGAAATTCCATTTATTTTATTTTTTTTTCTGAGACAATTGGAGTTAAATGACTTGCCCAAGATCACACTGCCAGGAAGTGTTAAGTGTCTGAGGCCATATTTGAACTCAGGTTCTCCTGACTTCAGGGCTAGTGCTCTATCTACTGTGCCACCTAGCTGCCCCAGAGAAATTCCATTTAAAATAACTTTAGACAAAATAAAATATTTGACAAATATATGAACACAATTACAAAACACTTCTCACACAAATAAAGTCAGATCTAAACAATTGGAAAAATATCAATTGCTCATGAGTAAGCTGAGCTAACATAATAAAATTGACAATTTTACCTAAATTGGTCTACTTGTTCAGTGGCATACCAATCAAATTGCCAAAAAATTATTTTATAGAGCTTGAAAAAATTATAACAAAATTCATCTGGAAGAGTAAAAGGGCAAGAATATCAAAAGAATTAATGAAAAAAAAAACAAAAAAAAAACCCAAAAGATGGTGGCCTAGCAGTACCAGACTTAAAATTATATTATAAAGCAGCAGTCATCAAAACTATTTGGTACTGGCTAAGAAATAAAGTGGCATATGTTAGATACATATGACACAATAATCCATGATTATAGTAATCTAATATTTGATTACATCTTCAAAATCCAGCCTCTGAGATAAGAACTCACTATTTCACAAAAATTGCTGGGAAAATTGGAAAATAATGTGTCAGAAACTCAGCATAGACCTATATCTCACACACCATATCAAAATAAAGTCAAAATGGGTACATGTTTTAGACATAGAGAGTGATACCCTAAGCAAATTAGAAGAGATCTTTGAAGAAGGAAGGAATTTATGATCAAAGAATAAATAGAGAACATTATGAAATGCAAAATAGACAACTTGGATTACATTAAATTAAAAAGACTTTACACAGACAAAACCAACACAAACAAGATTAAAAAAGAAGTATGAAGCTGGGAAAAAAATTTTATAGCCAGTGTTTCTGATAAAGGTCTCATTTCTAAACTATATAGAGAACTATGCTAAATTTATAAGCATGAAAACCATTCCCCAATTGATAAATGGTCAAAGGATGTGAACAGACAATTTTCAGGTGATGAAATTAAAGCCATCTATAATCATATGAAAAAATGCTCTAAATCACTATTGATTAAAGAAATACAAATTAAAACAACTCTGAGGTACCATGTCACACCTTTCAGATTTACAAAGATGACAGAAAAAGATAATGATAAATGTTGGAGGGAATTTGGGAAAACTGGGATACTAATGCATTGTTGGTGGAGTTGCAAAATCATCCAACCATTCTGGAGAATAATTTGGAACTATTCCCAAAGTCCTATAAAACCGTGTATATCCCTTGACCTAGTAGTAGCACTACTAAGTTTGTATCTCAAGGAAATCATAAGGGAGGGGAAAAGACCCACATGTGAAAATTTTTGTAGTTCTTTTTGTGGTAGCAAAGAATTGGAAAATGAGTAGATGCCCATTAATTGGGGAATAGCTGAACAAGTTGTAGTAACTGATTTTATAAAGGTCTGGAAAGATATACATGAACTGATGCTGAGTGAACAAAGCAAAACCAGGAATACATTGTACACAGTAACAACATTGTGTGATGATCAACTATGAAAGATTTTGTTCTTCTCAGTGCTTCAGTGATCCAAGACAATCCCAATAAACTTTGCATAGAAAAAGCCATCTACATCCAGAAAAAGAACTATGAAGATTGAATGTAAATCAGCACATACTATGTTCACTTCTTTTTTCTGTTGGTTTTTTTTCTCTCGTGGTTTTTCCCTTTTGTTCTGAATTTTCTCTCACAACATGATTCATAAAGAAATATGCATTTAAAAAGTTAATATACATGTGTAGCCAGAAAAATAAAATAATTAATAAAGAAAAAAAACAAAAAGAAGAAAGTGAGCAAAATTAAGCACTGAAGGCACAATTAGGTACTAATCAAAATGGAAGGGGAAGAAACTTAGAGTTAGTAAAACAGAGTTAAACTGGTTAGAAAGAAGGGGAGAGTGAAAGTCAGTCAAACTAACTGAATCAATGAACAGCTATGTAATAGGCACTGAACTAATTACTAGGGTTATAATGAAAAGTAAAAAAAAAAAAAAATAGTCCCTACTCTCAAGGAGCCCTCACAACCTAATGGATTGTGCTTAATGGATTGGCAAAAATGGTAAGAAGTCTAGTGTCAATGGACTGCATAGTATATGTAGAGGGATGTAAGGTATAAGAAGATTGGAAAGGTAGGGAGGGACTAGGTTATGAAACATTTGAATACCAAAAGATGTTATCTTTGGTCTTGGAGGTGATGTTTGAGCTATTGGAATTTGTTGGGGGTGAGGTAAAGGAATTGGTAACCTTGATAAGATTTAAACTTTAGGAAAATCACTATGATAGCTGAGTGGAGGATGGACTGGAGTGGGGAAAATTTTGTGGCAGGCAGACTAAGCATTGGACTATTTCAATAACTTAGGCATGAGGAGACAAAAGCTGGACCACAGTTGTGGTAGTGTCAGGAGAAAGAAGGGGAAATATACAAGAGATGATACAAAGGCAAATCAACAGGTCTTAGTAACAAATCAGATATGAGATGAGAATGAAGAATTAAGAACGACATCTAAATTTCAAGCCCAAGTAACTGGGAGTTGGTGGTGCCTTTGAGCATAACAGGAAAATTTGGAAGGAAGGAGGAGGGATTGTGGAGTGGAGAAAGAAAATGATAAGTTCAGTTTTGGAACATTGAGTTTAAGATGTTTACAAGACATCCAGTTCAGTATGGTCAAGAGGCAACATGAGCCTGAAGGTCAGCAGAGAGGTTAGGGCTGAGAAAGTAGATTTGACAGTGTTCAACATAGAACTGATAATTGAATCTATTGCAGCTGATTAAGTCACTAAGCAAAATAAAAGAGAAGGAAAAAAAAAAGGGTCCAGGACAGAAATCTGTGGCATGCTTTTGGTTAGCAATAATGACTTGAGTGAAGGATACTAAGCAGGAATGAAAAGGAAAGAAGAGAGAAAGGAAATAAATGAGGAAGGGAGGAAGGAAGGAAGGAAAGAAGCAAGTGCATCACTAAACTGCAATATTATGCCTGTGTCTGAGATGGGATGGATTAGGAAACTCTGAAGAGATTAAATAGTAATTGTTAATAACTAAAGATTAATAAGGAAGCTATTATATCTAAGTGTTTATTTTCTTTAAAAGCTTCTTCCTTATGATTAATTCACAGATACTTTCAGAATGAGACTTGGAAAAGACAATAAAAATCACATCCAATTTTCTCAATTTGCAAGTTGCAGAATCTTTATTTTCTGTCTAAATTTCCTAGAAAAACCTGATATATCAAAGCCTGAACAACATAATGTAAAAAATATTAAAAGAAACATTTTCTTCACCTATTACTCTTTATGCTTACATACTTCAAGAAAACATTTTATTGAATTAAGAGTTAAATTATATTTTATGTGTATATAATATATCATATTCAATAAACATTATTATCTCCTATATGTCAGACACAGGGAATGCAAAAACAAAATGAAATGAGTCCCTGAATTTAGAGAATATATATATACATATATATGCATATATATATGTATATAATGTAAAAATAAAAGATAATTTAGGAAAGGAAGTTTTCCTTTTCTAGCTAGGGATAGAAGGTCTCATAGGATATGATATATGATCTAGCTTTGGAAGAAACTGGAGATTCTAAAAGGCAGAAGAGGGGCATGAATAGAGCAAGTGAAATGGCATGTGTAGAGATGGGCAAAAAAGCAAGTTTAATAGAACATATAAAGAGAAGTAATGTGTAATAAGTCTGAAAATATAGGTTGTAAGCAGGTTGTAAAAGGCTTTTTACATAGCAGCTAAGGGATTTTATATTTGATCTTATGTATAACTTGAACTTGATCCTATATATAACTGGAGTTAGAAGGATATTAAGAAGAATATGGAGATAAAGAAGGTGTCTTAAACAGTTTTGATGTTCAGCCACTGAGGTAACTGCTTTATTGAAGAGGATGTAGCCAAAACTAAACAATAGAGGAGTATAAGTAAAAAGTAGTAAAATTAAAAAAAAAAAAAAACCTCAGGAAGAAGAAAATTATCAAAAGTTCTTGAGTGTAAACAGATAAACTAACCAAATCAGGTCCAGATATTTATTATATTACAACAGACACCTATATATTATAAGACAAAGAAAATGAATTAGTAGTTGATGAGGAATAAGAAACTGAAGAACCCTAAGAGGGCATGGAACCATGGCAGGATGTTCCTGAATAGCTTAAAAAAAGGAATAAGAATTGTGAAATCAGAACATTGACTTTGACAGAATAATCAGGAGAATAGAAAACTTGAATCTATGGTGCCAAACATCACCAAAGAATCAAAAGAAAGACCAACGAATTGGGAAGTAAAAGATAATCAGAAGAGAAGCAAAAATTTAACTTTAAAAGAAAAAATATATTTACTCAAGCAAAACATATTTCAAACATAGAATGCACAGAAGCAACAAGGATTACAGATTTCCCAGAAGAAAAACCTTGAAAACCATAAAGTAAAAAATATTGCAAGAAAATTGCCTATAACTTCTGAATATATAAAACTAGGACACTATATATATATATATATACATATATATATGGCTATAAAAATAAGGACTTAATTTTAAAAATTCATAGGTAGCCTTTAAGAAAACAAACCAAAACACCTATGATTCTAACTCCAAGCCATATAATGATGAAATTAAATAATTCAAATAAAAACCAATATATTTTACAAGTTTACAAGGTAAATTTGAATAACATTGCTGTGCCCAAGAGAAACTGGGAGGAAAGGATAATGTGTTCTGAAGAGCAAAGGAATTCAAGATGATAGTCCCTACAAACCTGAGCCTACCTATTAATGAAAAAAAGGTAGATGTTAATTTTTTTAAAAAGGCATTTGAAGCATTCCTATAAGGCAAACCAGATCTCCAAAAGATATTTGTTTTTGATGAATATGGAAATATGTTTAGAAGAATTGAATATTTTTAACCAGGGGAGGGAGGGAGAGAGGAAGAAAAATTTGGGACACAAGGTTTTGCAAAGGTGAATGTTGAAAACTGTCTTTGCATCTAAAAAACGTTAACATGCTAGACCCGGGGGGAAAAAAAGATATTTTCTTTATAAACACAATAGACAATAGAAATAGAAGAACGTTAAATACAGTAATGAGGGAGGCATAGAAAACAAAATAAATCACTTTGGGGGGGAAAAACAAACCAAAAAAACTAAAAGAAAATAACATCTATGTGGTTAACTACAAAAACAATAATAGAGAAATTAAGATATTTCTAATAGCACATGAGACAAGGATAAAACTGAAATTCAAACAGAAGTAGTGATAGAGAAATGGGCCTGAAGCATCATAGACTAAATCTCACAAGATATCCTGCAAAACAGGAGAATGCATAAAAAAGAGAAAAGAAGAAGATAAAAAAGGATATGTACTATTCCCTAATCAAATTAAAGGATGAAGAGAAAAGATAATTCTTTTATTCTCTCAAAAAGAAGAGCAGGCAAAGGGAGGGACTGAAACAGAGATAAAGAAAAGGAGAAATCTTGTTTCAGAGATTTAAGGAGGTCTCATTTCTCCCAAAGGTGAAGAAAGCTCTTTGAATAGATAAGGGGGACTTCCAATAAGTGTGATCAGCAGGGATTTGATGCTAAGGGATTTGATCCTACTATCTGGGAGCAACTGACAACCAGAGTGTGAGGGTATGGATTCAGAGAAATTTCATGGCAAAAGGGGGAAAATGTTATCAAGGGAGAGAGCTAAGGATAGTAATAAACTACAATCAGGGACATAAGAAAATTCTTATCATGGGGCAATAATTCTATCAATTGCAGGAAGGGGTACTTTAAAGAGTAAGATATGATAGATAAAAGGGCACCACCATCATTCCAGTCTTGTAATGCAGGCATCATCCTCAACTTTTCATCATCTTTTCCCTATGATACCACTTGCAATGGCATACCGACTTTATGCTTGTATTATCTCTCAAACATGCCCTCTCTGATATTGTTACCACCTTAGTACAGGTCTCCATTACCTAATATGTGGACTATTGCAATGTCTGTCTTCTGCCTCTCTCTACTTCAATCCATATTCCATTTATCCACTAAAATGATTTTCAGGTCTGTCTATGTCTACTCACCCTCTTCCTTATTCCCAATATACTCATCATCTCCAGGATCAAGTACAAAGTCCTCTGTTTGGTGTTTGAAGTCCTTTGTAAACTTTTCAGTCTTCTTAAATCTTATTTACCAGCATACATACTTCAATCCAGTGATACTAGCCTCCTTGTTATTCCACAGACAATATACTTCACCTCTCTGTTCCATACATTTTCTCTCATTGTCTCCTATGTCTAGAATGCTCTCCCATTTGTACTTCTTGGCTTCTTTCAAGTCCCAGCTAAGATCCTATATTCTATAAGAAAGCTTTTTTTCCCAACCCCTCTTAATTCTAGTATTTTTCTTCTCATAATTATATCCTATTTATCCTGTAAATAACTTGTTTGTACATATTTGTTTGGTTGCTATCTCTTACCCTATATTTTGAGCTCCTTGAGAGCCATTTTTTACCTTTCTGTGTACATTTTGCACAATGTTTGGCACATAGTAAGTGCTTAATAAATGCATACTGACTTACTAACTGGGGGGAAATCATTAAGGTAATAATATGGAAATGGTTTAGAAAAGGGAACTCAAAAAAAAGGAAAAGGAAAAAATATGCAAAAATATTAATAGCAGCTATTTTTGGGGTGCCAAAGAATTGGAAATTGAAAGAAAGGCTATCAATTGTAGAATGTCTAAAGAAATTATATGATTGTGATAGAATAAAAATGATGAGAGCATCTAGCATTTACATGTCTTCCCCATGTATTGATAGACCACATAGGTTTCCTATGAAGGTCTCCTCCTCATCATAATATTCACTAGAAAGTGGGTTCAAAGTTTACGGGAAAAATCTTCTATTGGGTTTTTTTTTTGTATTGCTATTTGATTAAAAGCTTTTGTTACTTAAAAAAAAAGAATGAGTGGAATGCTTTTAGAAAAATTTGTAAAGATTCATATGAACTGATCTGAAGTAAAGTGAGCAGAACTTGATTTCTGATGTTACCGTAATAGCAGAAACAATACCATAACAAAAATTGTATATAACAGCAGTATTGTGCAATGATCAACTCTTAATGAGTTAGGTTTCTTCAGCAACACACTGATCTAGGGTAATTCCAAAGTACTTAGGATGAAAAATGCTATCCACTTTCAGAGAAAGAACTGATGGAGTCTGAATACAGGTCAAAACATACTGTTAAAAAAACTTTTTAAAAACTTTTTTTTTTTGGGGGGGGTCTGTGTTTTCTTTCACAACATGACTAATATGGAAATATGTTTTGCATGACTGCACATGCATAACCTTTATCAAATACTTACATTTTCAATGGGGATGAAGGGAAGAAAATAGAGAGTTTGGAACTCAAAATTTTTATTTATTTATTTTGCTTTTTTGCTGAGGCAATTGAGGTTAAGTGATTTGCTCAGGGTCACACAGCTAGGAAGTGTTAAGTGTCTGAGGCCAAATATGAACTCAGGTCCTCCTGACTTCAGGGCTGATGCTCTATCCACCGCACCACCTAGCTGCCCCAAAGTCTATTTTTAAAGGAATGTTAAAAATTGTTTTTCCATGTAATTGAATAAATAAAATACTAAAAAAAACCAAAAAACCCCCCCAAAACCCCAAAAAAACCCTACCACAGTAGCTTTAGTTCTGTGAAGAATATAGAAAGTAAGGAATGAATAAATAAATATAAAGACCATGAAGAAAGAAATAAAGATCTTGATTAGACAGAAAAGGAAATGAAACAATGAAGAGAATGAGAAAACGAAATGCTTTTTAGAAAAATGAACAGAGGGGCAGCTAGGTAACGCAGTGTTTAGAGCACTAGCCCTGAAGTCAGGAGGACCTGAGTTCAAATCTGGTCTAAGACACTTAACATTTCTTAGCTGTGTGATCCTGGGCAAGTCACTTAACCCCAATTAATTACCTCAGCAAAAAAAAAAAAATGAACAGAAAATGAACATTTAAAACTAACAAATTATGGGATTTTACTTGATTACTTAATTGAAAGGGAAAAAGGAAGAAAATTCTCTAATGACAGAAAGAGAAAAAAAGAATTAAGTTAAGCAAAACTCTAAAATTAGTGAAAGAGTAAACAAACAAGAAAGGGAGAAATTTAAGATTAAGGGAAAGAGAGCTAATGAGAATAAGGTTAACTTGATGTACCTGAAAATATAAATTACTCTATTTACAGAGGACAGTAAGTGGAATATTAACTTGTTAAAAAATATTAGAAGAAAATATAAACCAAATCCTCTTAATTTTAAATGTGAATGAATTAAACTATCCAATAATATCTAACTCCTGCAATGGATTTTTACTTATTTCTTCAATTCTTCTCCTCTAAAATTATTATTACTATTATTTATTAAAACTTTTTATTTGCAAAACATATGTATGGGTAATTCTTCAACATTAACCCTTACAAAGCTTTCTGTTACAAATTTCCCCCCCCCCCCA
>JAJPUD010009087.1:32473-79357 GCA_023553655.1 Myrmecobius fasciatus | reverse complement strand
TTTTACCCCCAGTCCCCTCCCCTCCCCTAGATGGCAGGACGTCCACTACATGTTAATAATGTTGAAATGCTTGAGAAGTTATGCAAGAAAAATCCTATCTACAAGAAAAAAAAGAATCAGAGAAAGGCGACACAATGCAAGCAAATGGAGATCATGAAAATGTTACATTGTGGTCCATATTTCATGTCCCTCTTTCTGGGTGTATATGGTTTTCTTCAGTGAACAACTGGAACTGGTTTGAGACAATTCTTTATTGCAGAGAGCCATGTCCATCAGAATTGATCATCATGTAATACTGTTGTTGCTGTGCATGATGATCTCCTGGTTCTGCTAGTTTCACATAGCATCAGTTCATGCAAGTCTCTCCAGGCCTCTCTGAAATCGTCCTGCTGGTCGTTTCTTACAGAGCAATAATATTCCATAACATTCATATACCATAATTTATTCAGCCACTCTCCAATTGATAGGCATCCCTTCAGTTTCCAGTTTCTAGCCACTACAAAAAGGGCTGCCACAAACATTTTTGCACATGTGGGTCCCTTTCCCTCCTCTAAGATCTCTTTGGGATATAGGTCCAGTAGAAACACTGCTGGGTCAAAGGGTATGCACAGTTTGACAACTTTTTGAGCATAACTCCAAATTGCTCTCCAGAATGGTTGGATCCGTTCACAGTGCCACCAACAATGTATTAGTGTCCCAGTTTTCCCACATCCCCTCCAACATTCATCGTTATCTTTTCCTGTCATTTTAGCCAATCTGACAGGTGTGTAGTGGTATCTCAGAGTTGTCTTAATTTGCATTTCTCTGATCAATAGTGATTTGGAGCAACTTTTCATATGACTAGAGATGGTTTTAATTTCATCATCTGAAAATTGTCTGTTCATATCCCTTGACCACTTATCTATTGAAGAGTGGCTTGAATTCTTATATATATGAGACAATTCTCTATATATTTTAGAAATGAGGCCTTTATCAGAACCATTAAATGTAAAGATGATTTCCCAATTAGATGCTTCCCTCCTGATCTTGTCTGCATTTGTTTTGTTTGTACAGAAACTTTTTAACTTAATATAGTCAAAATTATCCATCTGGTGTTCAATTAGGAGTTCCAAGTCTTATTTGGACATAAATTTGTTCCATCTCCACAGGTCTGAGAGATAAACTATATTACGTTCCTCTAACTTGCTTACAAAGTCCCTCTTTATATCTAGATCATGAACCCATTTAGATCTTATCTTGGTATGTTGGTGTTAGGTATGGGTCAAGCCCTAATTTCTTCCACACTAGTTTCCAATTTTCCCAGCAGTTTTTGCCAAATAGAGAGTATTTATCCCAAAAGATGTGGTCTTTGGGTTTATCGAACACTAGATTGTTAAGGTTAATGCCTAGGTTGTCCTGATAATCTATCCTGTGCCACTGATCCACTGCTCTATTTCTTATCCAGTACCAAACGGTTTTGATGACCGCTGCTTTGTAATATAGTTTTAGATCTGGTACAGCAAGGCCACCTTCATCTGCCTTTTTTTTCATTAATCCCCTTGAAATCCTTGACCTTTTGTTCTTCCAAATGAACTTTGCTACTATTTTTTCTAGATCTGTAAAATAATTTCTTGGGAGTTTGATTGGTATGGCACTAAATAAGTAGATTAGTTTGGGTAGTGATCAATTCTAATTTTCAAAGAGTTATCATCTTTTAAACTGAAAATTTAGGAAAATTTTCATAATTTTTATCTTTGAAGATCTGTACCTCCTTTTCAAATTGGATAACTTTTTTCTTAATTTTATTTTTCTTAGATGAATTTTATTTTTATTTTATTTTCAATTTTAATTTTGTCCTCAATGTTTCTCATTTGATTTCTGAATTCTTTTTTGAGTTATTCCATAAATTCTTTCTGGGCAGGAAACCGTTTCACATTATTCTTTGTGGAAGAATCTTTTTTTTATTAATTAAGTGTTCTGTTCTGAAAATAAACCTTGTTTTCTCCTGTTCCTATAATATGTTTCAATGGTTGGGCTCTTTCTTTTTGACCAGTTTACTCTTTTAATAAGAGGTATAAATGTAAACACCTCTAATTGTGGGATGGAGTGATCATGCCTCAAACTCTCCTTCAGCTCTCGCCTCTGACAAGGAATCCCAAACAAAGAGCTTCACGGTCCTGCAAGTGCCTACAGCTGGCAACATCTCTGCCTCATTACCAGTGTGCTGGCTCCTTCTTGCCCAGGGCTGCAGCTCTGTAGCATTGCTGACCTAGTGTTCCCAATCAGCCAAGGTTCACTTCGTCTTCCCAGATTCAAATCCCAACTTCACAAATAGGCCAGAAGGTGAAAGTCTCTGTAGTTCCTATACAAATAGAGGCTAATTTGCTCCTAGAGGTAACTACTTAAAAATAGGATAGGATGATAGGAAACTTCCAGCAGTTCCCAAACTTCCAGCTTTTCTAATTTTCTTTATTTCTGATCAAATAATTCTCCTGCTTTCTTCAACTTTGATAATTTTCAGTATGTTGAATATATTTTCTTTCTCCTTATCAATTGCTTTTACAACCAACCTTTCTTCTCATTTGCTTTAATCTTTTCAAAACTTTTTATAAGATTCAATCTTTTTTCTTAAAAATTCTAGAGTGGTACCTTAGACTGCGTGCCAAATGACTTAACAATTAATCCAAAAAACTCCCAGAATCTGCTAACATGATTTTTAAAAGCAATTCTACAACTTTAATTAACTAACATTATTTATGCAGACACATCTTGGCCTGTTCTGGGTTTAAAGAACATATCAGGTTTTTATTTTTATATCATGGAAGTCAAAAACTTTCCCTATATTTGAAGTCATTCTTATGACCTAGGAGATCTTCAAGGTAAACATCCACCAGAATAAGAGATTTGAGAGGAAGGAGGGGCTCACCATTTGAGTCCTGTCTCCTCATAAGGAGAACACATTTTGTCCAAAATTCTTCCTTTCTTTTGGCTCAAAAAAACTAGCTAAAAGCTGTTTGCAAGAATAAAAAAGGGATCCTGAGCATTCCCTTCTGCAAAGTTCAATTATAATAATTTGGAGTGTTTCTCAGGCAATTTTCAAAAAAAAAATTCAAAGGAAGATGAAGTGCTTCCAATTGTTCTCTCTTTTCAAGTAGTGGTTGTCTTTACATTAGTGGATAGAGAGGAGTATCCCTTTTCAAATAGCCCAAATTTACTTCCTGGCTACCCAAGCACTGTACCCCGCTGCCAGGGCTCATGGGTCTCCTGTAGGGTTTGCCATGCTCAAAAGAGGATTTCAAAGGAAGGCACTGATTTTGTGTGACTCCAAGAGAATTCAGTTCCTCAAGGGAACATTCTGCATCAGAATAGTCCACATAACATTATGAAAGTTTCATAATAGACTCTTAAATTAAGGAAGTCTAGCAAATTATTTGCTTAGGCAATTTTTAAATTTGGGTGGTTAGCTAGCAGGCTAACAGACTAGAAGGTTGTAAAAGAAAGACAAAAAGGTATTAATTTAGATTTGTTAGGATAGGGGTTTTTACAGGAGATAAATAAGGAGCAACAGATAAAAGATTTTAATTGCTCCACATTAGCTAGCTAGACTGTAGATTCATCATTTCCCCTTTTCCATTCTTTGGGGAGGAGAAATTCTAGGAATAAGGGCTGAAGGTCTCTGGAACAGTGACTGTTTCAAGCTGAAAGGTTTGTAGCTCATCATGTGGATAAGGTTACTTATATAACAGAGAAAGTGTATCCAGAGAAAGAGGTGGTGGTATGTGAATGCAGACTGAAATATACTTTTTTTCTTTTCTACTTAATTTTAGTTGATTTTTGAGGGGTGGGGGATGGAAATGACTATTATGGAAATGTTTTACATGATTACATCTGGACAAAATACAATTAATTTCTTGCAATCTCAGTGTGGGGATGGGGCATGAGAAAGGGAAAGAATCTTGAATACAAAGTTTTAAAAATGAATACTAGAAATTATTTTTACATGTAACTAAAGAAAAACAAAATACTAAATAAAAAACATACAAAATTATTAGGCAAAATTGATGGCCAAGAAATAATCTGCCTATCAAATATCCTAAATTCTTGGATCTTTGACCTTCAAAGAATTTCTTAGGGAAATAGTGAGCATGACAGAAAGAGACATGGAGTATCAGGAAAGTACATACCCCTAAATGCCAATTCATATAAGATAATGATTGAGCTAAATGGTGATAGGTTTTGCTTGCCTGATGCCTCTGAATAGAAGAAAAATAAAGTGAAAGGATTAGGAGGGCCATGACCAGCTAGGGTGAAAATTAGATGAAGTGAGACTATTCAGAGCAGGGGAGAATATAACAGATCAAGCCAGCAGGCTTTGTTATCCTATTCCTGAATAGGGGAAATATATTGCTGTATATGTTTCCCATTTACTTGTTGTTCTTCCTTTCAGTCAGCGAGAGAGGACATTAGCAGAATGAAATTAATATTTCTTAATAGATCTCATTCTCCATCACCACAAAAAAACCCAGTATTTTTGAAACTGTCCTTTTAAGTTTCTGATTTCTTCCTCTAAGCTGTTCACAGCTATTGTTAAAGATAAGATGACTATGAAAATCAAATGTAAAGAGAGGATAAGACAATTTTTCAAAAGACTTTAAAAAAATCAAAGTTCATTATTGCCATTGTTGGCTTCAAACCCAATCTAATTGTCTGTACTGATGTATTCACTCACAGATAAAAGGAAGTTTAATGTGGGATCCTTGCTAAGATTGCTTTCTTTCTTAAGTATTAAATTTTTCTTTCTGTGATAGACCTTTGGAGAAAATTTAATGAGGATACAAAAATACACTTTTTTTTTCAGTGGTACTTGGAATGTACATAAAGAGTGATCATGTATTAGGACATAAAATCCTCACAATCAAATATAGAAAGGCAGAAATAATAAATGAAATCTTTCCAGAGCGTGAGGTATAAAAATTGCATGTAATAAAGAGCTGAGGAAAACAGATAAAAAAATTAATTGGAAGCTAAATAGTCTAAATTAAATAATGGGTGGGTAAAAAAACAAATTAGAGAAACAATTCATAATTTCATCCAAGAGAATGTTAATAATAAGGCAACATATCAAAATTTCTGGGCTTCAGCCAAAGCAGTTCTTAGGGAAAATTTTATATCTCTATATGCTTATGTGAATAAAATAGAGAAAGATAAAATTAATGAATTGGATATGTTCAATTCTGACGGACATGGTTCTCTTCAACAATGAGGTGATTCAAATCAGTTCCTATTGTTCAGTGATGAAGAAAGCCATATATACCCAGAGAAAAGCTTGTGGGAACTGAGTGTGGACCACAACATAACATTTTAATGCTTTCTGTGGATGTTTGCTTGCATTTCGTTTTCCTAATTAGGTTGTTTTTTCTCTAAATATATTTTTTCTTGTGCTGTAAGATAACTGTATAGATGTGTATACATATATTGGATTTATCATATAGTTTAACATATTCAACATGTATTAGATTACCTGTCATCTGGGAGAGGAGGTGAGGGAAATGAAGGAAAAATTTGAAACAGAAAGTTTTGCAAAGGTCAATGTAAAAAATACTCATATGTTTTGCAAAAAAAAAACTTTAATAAAACAAACAAGAAAAAATGAATTGGGCTTGCAAATAAAAAAGCTAGATAAAAAAACAAATTAAAACCTCCAATTATATATCAAATTTGAAATTCTGAAAATAAAAGAAGAGATTAACAAAATTGAAAGTAAAAAGTAATTGAAGTAATGAACAAAACTAAGAATTGGTTAAAAAAAAAACAGGAAGTGCAGCCAAGATGGTGGAGAGCAGACATGGTTTTCTGTTATTGCCTCTGACCTTTTCTCAAACCAACAGCAGAATAAGTTCTGAACTGGTTTTGGAGTGACAGAAACCACAAATATTTGGAGGATAATTCCTTGCCAGAAGAAGATACTTTGAAAAACTTCAAAACAGATCTGTTTCAATTGAGCAAGTAGACAGTCTGCTGAGCTCAGAACAAAGAAAGTATAGGGAGCTTGGGGCAAGGAGCTGGAGCAGGGAGCCAGAGTGTTGCAGCTTCCATGAACCAGGGAATCTTCTGTGAAGCTCTTAAGCTACCTTGATCTGGTTGTGAGAGAGTGGTTTTTCAGATTTGATGTAAAAACACGCAAAAGCAAAAACAAAAGGAAAATTACATGCCACAGAGCCCTGGAAGAACTCGAGACCCGGCTGGAATTATCGAGTAGAGGAAGTCAGTCAGAAACACAGGCTTTTGGGCTAGCAAAAGTAACTGTTACTCCTTTGCTTTAAGAGCAGATTTCAACCCTTTAAAAATGAGCAAAAAAAAAAAACACAAAAAGAACTGGTATCATAGACACTTTTTTGGAGAGAGAAAATCCTGAGGTTCCTAAAAGCAAATCAACTCCATATGAAGCCCCAAAGAGAGATGTGAGTTGGTCCCCATCACAAGGCTTTCTTGGAAGATTTTATAAAAAGGATCTTAAAAGAGTTAGAAGAAAAATAAAGAAAGGAAACGAGGTCTTTGCAAGAGAGTATGGAAAAGGACAAACAGAAATTATCTGAAGAAAACTACTTAAAAATAGATTTCATGAAATTGGGAAAGCATATAACTACCTACAAAATAGATTTGATGAAATGGAAAAAGCATAAAATTACTTAGAAAAGAGATATGAAAAAGATAGCAATTCAATGAAAAACAAAATTTATGAAATCGAAAAAATTGCAATGAAAAAATAATTCAATTGGCCAAATACAAAAAGGAGTTAAAGAAGGTAACTGAAGAAAATAATACACTAAAATTAGAATTGAAGAAATGGAAGTGAATGACCCAATAAGACTTCAAGAATTAGTTAAAAAAACAAAAAAAAATGACCAAATAGAGGAAAATATGAAATACCTCATAGGAAAAGCAACTGAACTGGAAAATATATGTAGGAGGTACAATTTAAGGATTATTGAATTTCCTGAAAGCCATGATGAAAAAAAATGCCTGAACATTATATTTCAGGAAATTATAAAGAAAAACTACCCTGATGTCCTACGATAAGAAAATAAAATAGCCATTGAAAGAATTGACCAATTACCTTCTGAAAGAGAGCCCAAAATGAAAACCACAAGGAATATTGTAGCTAAATTTCAGAACTATTGTACCAATGAAAAAATATTGCAAGCAGCCAGAAAGAAACAATTCAAATACAGAAGAGAAACAATCAGGATTACCAAGGACCTAGCAGCTTCCACCTTAAACTATTGAAGGACCTGGAATCTAATATTCTGAAAGGCAAAAGAATTTGGATTACAGCCAAAATTCAACTTCCCCAGCTAAATTGAACATTATATTTCAGGGAAGAAGATGGACATTTAATGATACAGGTGAATTTCATTTATTTCTGATAAAGTGACCTGAGCTGAACAAAAAATTTGAGATCCAATTACAGAAATCAAGAGAATCATAAAAAGGTAAAAAAAGAACTCTTGAGAACTATATCTCTATTATGGTCATACTTAGAGAGTCTGGGTATAATTTGATTTTATTATGGTAATATGAAAAAGAAAATAGAGGTAGAAGGGGAATTGTATTAGAAAAAGGAAAATGAGGGAAGTAAAATGAGGGAAATCACATCTCACAAAGAGATAAAGAAGACCTAATATAATTGAGGGAAAGAAGAGAAGGGGATAAATATTGTGTGAATCATACCCTCATCAGGTTTGGTTCAAAGAGAGAATATAAGATATATTTCTTTTCACAGAGAAATGTTTTCTCACCTTATAGGGAAGTAGAAGGAGAAAGGTGAAAAGAAAAGGGAAGGCTAATAGAAGGGAAAAGAGAAGTAGTAGAGGAAAGATATAAGAAAGGAAGAGGAGTTCTAAAGCGGGAGGGCTGTTTGTTGGAGGTGGCGATCAGAAGTATAATACTGGGTAGGTGGGAAGAGGGAAAGGAAAGAGAAAAGCATAACGGGGTAAATAAGATGGCAAGAAATAGAAAATTAGTTATTTTAACTGTACATGATGAACTCTTCCATAAAATGAAAATTGGAAAAGAAGGAGTCCTACCAAATTCCTTTTAATGCACCGATATGGTGCTGATACCTAAACCAGGAAGGGTGAAAACAGAGAAAGAAAATTATAGACCAATTTCTCTAATGAATGTTGATGGAAAAATCTTAAATAAAACATTAGCAAAGAGACTATTGACAATTATTTTGAATGAAATTTAAAACCATTAGCAACCATCATATACATATTACATAGAAAAAATAATAGAGTTCATCTAGAAGAATAAATGGTCAAGAATTTCAAGGGAATTAATGGGAAAAAATGCCATTGAAGGTGGCCCAGCTGTGCTAGATCTAAAACTATATTATAAAGAAGTGGTCATCAAAACGATTTGGTACTGGCTAAGAAATAAAGTAGTTGATCAGTGGAATAGATTAGGTTCACTGGAAAAAAATAATCAGTAACTATAGAAATCTAGCATTTGAAAATCTAAAGACCCCAAATTTTGGAATAAGGATGCACTATTTGACAAAAACTGCTAGAAAAATTGCAAACTAGTATGGCAAAACTAAGCATTGAGCCCCCCTAACACCATATATGAAGACAAGGTCAAAATGGGTTCATGATTTAGAAATAAAGAAGAGTGGTATTATAAGCAAAAAATAAGAACATAGGATAGTTTACCTTTCAGATCTGTGGAGAAGGAAGGAATTTATGACCAATGAAGAATTGGTATTCATTATTAAACAACAAATAAATAATTTTGATTATATCAAGTTAAAAAAACTTTTGTGCAAACTAAACCAACACAGGCAAGATTAGAAGGAAAGCAATAAATTGGGAAAACATTTTTTACATTTAAGGGTTCTGATAAAGGACTCATTTCTAAAATATATTGAGAATTGATTCAAATTTATAAGAATTCAAGCCATTCTCCAATTAATAAATGGTCAAAGGATATGAGCAGACAATTTTCAGATAAAGAAATTGAAACTATTTCTAGTCATATGAAAAGGTGCTCTAAATCACTGTTGATCAGAAAAATGCAAATTAAGAAAACTCTGACATACTACAGCACACCTCTCAGATTGGCTAAGATGACAGAAAACAATGATGACAAATGTTGGAGGGAATATAGGAAAATTGGGACACTAAAATTGTTGGTGAAATTGTGAACAGATCCAACTATTCTGGAGAGCAATTTGGAACTATGCTCAAAAAGTTATCAAACTGTGCTTACCCTTTGACCCTTTAATATCCCAAAGAGATATTAAAGGAGAAAAAGGGACTCATATGTACAGAAATGTTTGTGACAGCCTTTTTTTCAGTGGCAAGAAACTGGAATCTAAATGGGTGCCCATCAGTTGGAGAATGGCTGAATAAATTAATATGTATGAATATTATGGAATATTATTCTTCTATAAGAAATGACCAACAGGATGATTTCAGAGAGGCCTGAAGAGGCTTGCATGGACTGATGCTTAGTGAAATGAGCAGAACCAGGAGAACATTATACACAATAACAAGACTATTCATAGCAATATCTGATTGTCCTAATAGAAAAAAAATGGGACAACCACTGTATTAGTGTTAAAAAAAACACAATAGACTCTAAGATCAAATGAGAAATATAAAAAAAGATGAATGCTTAATAGAGCAGAGAACACAAGGAGAACAAGGTAGAACACATGATTTTCCTCTTAGTAGAAGGTTGTTGAATTATAGGTTTCAAATGTTTTCTCATCTGCCAGATGTCATTATTCTATTGGTTGATTTCCTTAACTAGCTTCTTCCTTATAAAGAATGGCAAAAGTATAAGAAGGAATTATTTGGAAGTAAACATGCTGTGAAAAGAAATATCTTTTAAAATATTTTGCCCAGAATTTGTGAAGTTCTTTTGCCTATATGTCAATCAAAGCCATAAGTATATTCAGAGTATATCTGTATCAACTGTACTAACAAGCTAAATAGTTCCCGGGACTCGAATATTTGCTATTCTGCCTTTTGAAGAAAGTAGGAAGGGGACTTATTCCAGTCTTTTGAGGGATGTTGAGAGGTAGTGAATCCTACAACTATAATACATAGCCATTCCCATGAACATTAACATATCTTAAACTCCAACCCAGTGCACCTAAGGGGACTTTTTTTGGCACCATCAATTTTCTACCCAGAAAAAAAATTACCTCAGGGCACTGATCTCTGCCTTTTTGTATTTGGCTAATGAGCAGGGACACTATCCCAAGGGAGATGCAAGGAATGCTCAACAAAGGTGAAATTGGCCCTATGGGGCTATTTTATCAAACATTCTCTCTAACTATAGCTACAAAAACAGTGGGGAAAATTGAGGGAAAACCTGCTCCCCACACAAGAAAAAGAACAGAATTACCCCAACTACACAAGACTATAATTTTCTGCCAATCCAGCCCATGCAGAGGGGAATTCTGGAAGTTTTTTTGTGGCAGAGGAATTCAGTAATATCATCTCTGAGCAGCTCACATTGCAGAAGCTGACAGCAAGATTTGTTTTTAATAAGGTTAGTTACAGAGGTTTTGAATGGAATGCTTTCTCTCCTTCCATTTTTCTTTTATTTTTTCCTCCCTTTCTCTTTCCCTGCATCCCTCCTTCCTTCCTTCGTTCTTTCATTCCTTTCTTTCTTTCTTCATTCCTTTTTTGTAACTCCCTTCCTTCCTCACTTCCTCCCTTTATTCCTTCATTCCTTCCTCCCTTTCATCCTTCTTCTCTACATTCATAAAAATCTTTTTCATTTTTCTTTTCCCTCCTTTTTTAAACATTTCTCTACTTTCAATCCTTTCTGGTAAAGAGATTTCATATTTTAGGAAAGGGATATAGAAGGCAAAACATGGCATGAATTAAACGACAGGTCATATAACAGCACAAATCAGTCAAAAATCTCAATTTCATGGAGATATAATGGGCCAATTCATATTCGTGTGACCCTGTGAGTGTGTGGGTTTGTTTCATAGATGTAGAACTAGAGTGGATCATAGATGTCATCCACTTCAGTGATGTCATTTTTGGGATGACAAAAATGCACAGAGAGTGATTCATTCAAGGTTGCACAGTTGGACATGGAATAACTCAAATATGAAGCCAGGTCTATTGATCCCAAAGTCAGTGCCATTCTCCATGTAGAGTGAAAAAGACTCCATCATTCAGCCAAGCAGTCACTCTGGTAAAAACATTGAGTGCAGTTACCCCTGCTAGATATGAGTTTTCCCAGCAATGCTAAAGAATAGTAAATGAAAGGAAGAAGACAGTGCATTTCTGCATCTGCCAATATTTGCAAAATTTAGTACTTCAAATGCTGAGCAAAAAAGTTTCAAAATTTTCAAAAGAGCTAATTCAAAATTTGAAGTACAAATGCAGGAGAATGAGCCATTTGTAATCTAAAAATGATGTCTTGCACATTAAAACCCAGTGACTTACCATGTCTCTAATCTCTTTTTAAAAATATTTGTGATCCAGTATATTTAATTATATTTCTGTCTGTAAAATTATCCCCTTTCCCATTCATTTACTTGACTGTCAGGTTCCTAAGGACCACTCTCTGACCCTGACTCAGCCACAGATCTAACCACCTACCTAAATCACATGGGAACAAAGGGTTATTGCATATAAAAATTAAAAAAAAAGATCAGTTTTTTGTATTCATTCTATTGAAATATTAATAAATTACATGCAGACTAAATCACCACTAGGCATCCTTGTCATATAGGAAGCCAGAGTCCCCAGTTTTCCAATAGCTTCTTAGTGCATTATCACAAATGATAGTCTCAGATATAGTGCTCAAAAGCTCATTTGTTCAATACAAGCTCCAATAGTTTAAACAGATTCAATTTTAAGTGTTCACGTAGTACAGGCATTCGAAAACACTTTGGGACTTGCAGGAATTTTTGCCTCTGTGTTATGGTCCCTTGAGGTTATAACCCTGAAAAACTTTATCTGTGATCTCTCGTGTATCATTTTTTAAATTATTGACTTTCTTCATTTTTGTATCATATTGATTGATTAACATTTCCTTTAATATCAGTTCCATGTGCATTCATTTATAAAATGGATATTTCAAAAAATATGAAACCCTTCTATGAGAAAACAGAAATCTTTATTGGTAGAGTATTGAAATGGTCCATCCATTCTGGAAAGCAACTTAGAACACTGCTGAAAAAAGCAATTGCATTGTGAATAATACCTTTTGATCCAATGAAAACACTTATTTCAAAGTGATTAGAGGAAGAATGAAGGAACCCATCTGTAAAAACATGTGTATAGAAATTATGTGTGGTGGCAAAAAAAAACCCTGGAAACTGAAGGGATGAGCTTTAATTAGGGAAAAGCTAAATAAATTATGTTCTGCAAATATAATGGAACACTAGGGCATTTTAAGAAATGAAGGACATCATTTCAGAAAAACTTGAGAATATTTGTGTGAAATGATGCAAAGCCAAGTAATTAGAAACAGGAGAATAGTTTATATGATAATAACAGTATAATAAACTTAATTAGCATTGAAGGACATGGCAGTTCTAATGAACAAAATAAGAAACCACAATTCCAAAGGACTCATGCTGAAACATGCCTTCTGCTTTCAGATATAGTTAATGGACTCAGCATATATGTTAAAGCAGGTTTTCTTGTCTTTCTTTTTTCCATCTTTCCTTTTCTTCTTCCTTCACCTCCCTTCTTCTCTCCCTTCCTTTCTGTCTCTTCTTTCCTTGTTTCCTTCTTTCCTTCCTTCCTTCCACCCTTACTTTGTTTATTCTTTCCTCTCTCTCATTCTATTTCTCCTGACATTTCCTTCTGTCTATATTTTTCCATTTATTTCTTTTTTCTAGCTCTTTCCTTCCTTCATTCTTCTTTCCCTCTCTCTCTGCCCCTTCTTCTTTCCTTCCTTCTTTTTTCTTTCCCTCTCTCTCTGCCCCTTCTTCTTTCCTTCTTTCTCCCACCCCTGCCTCCATTTTTCGCCTCTTTCCTTACTTTTTTCTTTCTTTCCTGCTGTCTTTTAATTATAGCTAACATGGTCATTCATTTTAACTCAATATAGAATGTGTAGTATATTTTGTGCCAACTTTTCGATGGATGGGGAAGGATGAGGAAAGTGGGACAAAATTCAGAAATGAAAAAGAAAATATGATATATATATATATATAAATGATTACATATGTATGTATTCAACATAACCAAAAAACATAGCCCCCATGTTAGAACTTGATTGCTTCTCCTCTCAAAGTTATATTTTGAATAATTAGCAGAATCCTCTCAGACAAACCTGGAAAGACTTCTATGAGTTAATACAAAGTGGCATGTACTCTATAAAGTAACAAAAATATTAGAAGATAATCAGCTCTGAATGACATAACTTTTCTCTCCCTATTAGAACAACCCAAGACAACTCCAAAGGATTATGACGAAAATGCTCTTTTCCCTCAGAGAACGAACTGATAGTGTCAGAATGCAGACTGAAGTATATGTTTTTACCTTTCACTTTTGATCTATGTTTTCTTTCACAACATGATTATTATAGAAATTTTGCATGATTATGCATGGATAATATATTTTTAATTGCTTGCATTGTCAGTGGAATAATGGTGGTAGAAAGTAAAGAGCAAAGAGAATCTGGAACTTAATAAAGCTTTTTATTTACAAATCATATGCATGGGTAATTTTTCAACATTGACCCTTGTAAAACTTTTTGTTCCAAATTTCCCCTCCTTCCCTCAACTCCCACCCCTGGAGGGCAGGTAGTCCAATACAAGTTAAATATGTTAAAATATATGACAAATCCAATATATGTATACATATTTATATAGTTATCTTGCTGCACAAGAAAAATTGGATCTAGAAAGAAAAAAAAAAAACCCGAGAAGGAAAACAAAATGCAAGCAAACATCAACAGAAAGCATTAAAATGCTATGTTGTGGTCCATAATCATGTCCCACAGGCCTTTCTCTAGGAATATGTGGCTTTCTTCATTACTGGACAATTGGAACTGGTTTTAATCATCTTATTATTTAAGAGAGCCACGTCCATCAGAATTGATCATTGCATAGTCTGTGCATAAGGATCTCCTGGTTCTGCTCACTTCACTTAGTATCAGTTCATGTAGGCCTTTCCAGGCCTCTCTGAAATTATTCTGCTGGTCATTTGTTACAGAACAATAATATTGCATAACATTCATATACCATAATTTATTCAGCCATTCTCCAATTGATGGGCATCCATTCAGTTTCCAGTTCCTAGCCATTACAAAAAGGGCTGCCACAAACATTTTTGCACATGTGGGTCGCTTTCCATCCTTTAAGATCTATTTGGGATATAGGCACAGAAGAAACACTACGGGTCAAATGGGATGCACTGTTTGATAACTTTTTAGCATGAAAATTATAATTTTGAAAAGTATTAAACAATGTATTTACATCTCACTTGGGAAAGATAAAATATTAAATAAAAATGACAAGCAAATTAAAGATTTATGGAAAATTAATGACCAAGAAATATCTGCCTATCAGTTGTCTCAGAGTCCTAGATCTTTTACCTTGAAAGACTTCTTCAGAGAAATAGTAGACTAAGGGAAAGAGAGAAGGAGTATCAAAACAGGACACTTCCTTGGATGCTACCTCAGTTGAGACAAGAGTAGAGCTGAATAAACCAGTCCATTTTCTTACCTGGTGTATCTGAATGGTAGAACATTGAATTGATAAGAGGACAGCCCATCACCGCATATGATGAATATTAGAAAAAGTGAGAAGATTCAGAGGAGCAGAAAGTATGGCAGACTAAATCAACAGATTGGATTCCCGAACAAGGAAAATATATTGTTATATGTATTTCTCATCCACTTACAATTACTTTTTTCGGTCAGTGGAAGACTGTGTATGGGGCATTGGCAGGGTGAGAGATTAAAGTCCCTTTCTCCACTATCAACAAAAGCAACCAGTATCTTTGAAGCTGTCTTTTTAAACTTCTGACTTTCCCTTCTAGGCTATTCACAGCTGTTAATGAAGGTAAGATGACCATGGAAAAGAAATACAAAGAGAGACTAATACAACATTTCAGAAAACTTAAAAATTAAAGACAATCAATTCCATTCCAGGCTTCTAACCTATTACAGATTACCTCTATTGATGTTGTCACTCACTGCTAATCATTACAAACAACAGGAAGAAAATATAGGGTCTTTGATAGGACTACTTTCCTTGCATAAGTATTCAATTTTTTAATAGAGTGAACTCCTAGGTACAGAAATTTCCTTTACCATCAAAAAGCTTTATCTCCTACAAAAATCTTAGTAAGTTTCTTTCAAAGCAAACCTGATTAGTTCAGGGTCACATTGTCATTGCATGGCAGGGGTCATGCTGCCTCTTTAGGTCTTACAGGGTAAGGATAAAAATGGAATAATTTCTTCTAGCCTTTGCAAATATTTTGCCCTGAGTAGATGTTGATTGATGGACTGTTTGACATCTCTTTGCCTCTCTAGGTCACTCAGAGGGTGAAAGAGTCAGAAAATGCCTAACTTGAACGCCTCCTTGACTGAATTTCTCCTTATGAAGTTTTCTGACACCAGAGAGCTGCAGATCTTATATGCTTTTCTTTTCTTTCTCATTTACTCAGCTGGCCTGATGGGAAATCTCCTCATTGTCATCATCACCACCATTGATAGGAGACTTCACACCCCTATGTACTTTTTCATTAGGAATCTGTCCATTGTGGATACCTGCTTCATGTCAATAACTGTTCCTCAAGCAATCATTAACTCCCTGGTGAACAACAGAGCTATCTCATTTACTGGATGTGCAACTCAGGTATTTATGCTAGTCTGGATGGCCTATGTTGAGTACACTTTGCTCACTGTCATGGCCCATGATCGCTACGTTGCCATCTGCCACCCACTTCTTTACCCAGTGATCATGAACCCTCGTGCCTGCATGAAGATGACTTTATTCTGCTTGTTCACTGGCATTTTGTATGCAGCTCTCCATACTGGTTTAACATTTCAATTATCTTTCTGTCAATCCAATGTGATCCACCAATTCTTCTGTGATATCCCCTCTCTTCTGAGGATCTCTTGTTCAGACATATTTGTCAATTTGATATCTTTGTTTGTGTCTGTTCTGGGCCTTATTGGCTGCTTTGTCTTCATCGTTATATCATATATTAGAATATTTTCCACTGTGCTTGGATTTCCAGTGAAAGAAGATCAGAGAAAAGCCTTCTCTACTTGTATCCCTCACATCATTGTGGTTTCTTTGTTCCTCATTTCAGCCTCTTACATGCATGTACAACCATCTTCAGATTATGTATCCATTAAAGATATAATTGTTTCAATATGCTATTCCATAATTCCTCCCTTATTGAACCCTATTTTGTACAGTCTTAGGAATCAGCAGATAAAAGAGGCTGTAAGATTATTAATGAAGAGAAAGATTTTTCTTAATAAATAAACATAAATTATATTTCTTTCCTACTGTTATTGATCTTACTTCATTTGTAAATTAAAAATCCCATATAAATATCTTTTTTTCTTTCACTCTGTCGCTGTTTGTCTTTCTGTGTTTTTCTGTCTGCCTTTCTATGTGCCTCTCTATACCTCTTTCTCTTTCTTTCTCTCTACCTGTGTCTCTCTCATTCTCTATCTCTCTTTATCCCTCCCTCCCTTTTCCTCCCTGTCTTCCTTCCTCCCCACCACTCTTTCATTCTCTGTGTGTGTATGTGTGTGTATGTGTACTATCTATTAGTTTATTAGTTGCTGCTTATCTGTAGATGGGTAAAGATGAATTCCTGTTCTAAATGGAAAAAAAAAGTCACTAGAATTGACCTAGATGTTACAAGGTTCAGCATCATTACTTAATGAGGCATATTCACAAATTCCAAATAATGTAATTCTTTAGTTTTTAAGTGGTGTCCAGCAGCCCTGCTTAGGATATATAAATGAGGAATATGTAACACGTGTGGTTCAGAGGGTTCACATCAAATTCACAGAGATAATTCTGTTCCCTTAGACCATGAAGATTTCATCTCAACATAAGGATACTACAAGTATGCCAGGAGATTAATATTATGTCCTTTTTTGAGTGACATGAATTTTTGGTATGTAATTGTGGTGGAATATAATATACTATGCTATAAGAAATGATAAGCTCAATAATCTTAGAAAAACATGAAAAAACTTTCATGCATATCTATTTGTGCATAATGGTAGTCATCTCTAGGAGAGGGAGGAGGGAAGAATAAAGAAAAATAAGAAAGAAAGATAATTTACCAGATAATTTTATTAAATGTTTAAAGGAATAACAAGTTATACATAATGGATTTCTAATTTCATGTTTGATCATCTTTTTATTATACTATGCTATGGAAATGCTTGTTTTATTCAAAAAATTAAAATTATAATAAATTTTAAAAAATAATTTTGAATTTATTCTTATTGTAAGTATTTATGGCAAGCTTCATGCATAAAAAGTTACAGTTAGAAACTTTATATTCTTTTTTGTATATGGAAATTTGCTTTTTCTTTTTAACAGTCTCTTCATTCAATAGCCCTACCCCTAGTTTACATTCTTTCCAATACTTGTGCAATATTTTAATGCTCTCCTAATTGGTTTTTAGGACTCAGTAATACCATCTTTAAAAATAGACCTGCCATTCTTCACACAGTTGTGGAATTTGCCTAATTATGTCACTGCTCAGAAAGCTTTAATAGCTCCCTGTTGCCTCAGGGATGAAAAAAAGTTATCAAACTGTGCATACCCTTTGACCTAGCAGCATTTCTATTGGGCTTATATTCCAAAGAAATCATAAAGGAAGGAAAAGGCCATACATGTGCAAGAATGTTTGTGGCAGCCCTTTTTGTAGTGGCTAGAAACTGGAAACTGAATGGATTCCCATGCATTGGAGAATGGCTGAATAAATTATGGTATATGAATGTTATGGAATATTATTGTTCTGTAAGAAACAACCAGCTGGATGATTTCAAAGAGGCCTGGAGAGACTTGCATGAACTGATACACCTTAATATCTGTCACAGTTTAACTGTAATCTTCATTCAAGACTGGAAGTGAAATAGCAAGTGGAGGAATCTCAGAATGGTCAGAAGAGCAATAAAATAATTAAAAGTCTAAAAATTTAAAAAGATGGCTCAGGATAATAAGTGGTTGAATCAGAGAAAAAAATAAAAGGTAAACCATAGAGTATTTTAGAGAATATTAGGAGATTGTTTGGAAAAGTCAGTAATGGATTTGGAACACAAAAAGCACAATACAGAAGAAAAATGTTAAAATAAAAAAATAATGAAATGTCAGCAGTGACTGAATGAGTAAAATAATTAATTTTCTTTAAGAAATTGCTTAAGAAATATTTCTTAATTTTCTTTGTCTTAAATTTTTTTTTACAGTAATCCAAACTCTGAGGAGGCACCTACAGCAAAAGGAGAAATGATAAATACCACAATTTAATCTTTGTTAATTTATATGTTCAATGTCACACAATTAGATTATTTAAAAATAATTTTACTGAATTAGAATCATAATGTGTAAGAACAAAAAATCAAGAATATCAAATGAAAAATGAAAGAAAAATGTAAAGCAAAAAGTTTCAGCTCTACTAGATCTTAAACTGTATGATAAGGCAGAAATTATTACAATAATCTAGTATTGGTTAAAACATAGAAAGGCAAAATAATTAGAAGAAACATAAATTTGAAGCAGCAAATGCACAGTTACATTATATTTAACATAGAAAAACTTAAATTTTGTGGATAAGAATTCATTATTTGATAAAATTTTTAAGAATATGAAAAGCAATAAGGCAGAAATTGGGTACTGACTAAAGCATTTTGCCATTTACTAACTTAGGATAAAATTTGTTATAAGACCTAGAAATAAAGGACATAGTAAGAAAAAAATCTGAAGAATATCAACAATATTAATTACAAGATATCTGGACATGCAAATGATTTGTAAATTCACAAGAGGTGGAGAGTGGAATAAGATGAAATTTTGTATAGAGAAAAACGTATTAGCCGAAATCAGAAGGAAAGCAAAAAATTGGAGAAAATTTATTTTAATTTTTTATTAAAGCTTTTTTATTTTCAAAACATACACATAATTTTTATATATTACAAACAAAGCCCAGCAGCAAGAGATACCAAGAGAAATTCCATTTAAAATAACTGTTGATACTATAAAATATTTGGGAATCTCTCTGCCAAGAGAAAGTCAGGAATTATACCAACACAACTAAACAACACTTTCCACACAAATAAAGTCAGACCTAATCACTTGGAAAAATAACAAATATTCATGGGTAGGCCAAGCAAATATAATAAAAATGGCAATATTACCTAAATTAATCTACTTATTTAGTGCCATACCAAACTCCCAAGAAATTATTTTATAAATCGAGAAAAAATAGTAACAAAGTTCATCTCAAAGAAGAAAAGGTCAAGAATTTCTGGGAATTAATGAAAGAAAATGCTGATGAAGGTGGCCTTGCTGTGCCAGGCCAAAAGCTTTATTATAAAGCAATGGCCATCAAAACCATTTGGTACTGGATAAGAAAAAAAGTCCATTGGTGGAATAGGTTAGGATCACAGGTTAAAATTGCCAATAACTATAGCAATCTAATCTGAGACAAACACAAAACCCCAGCTTTTGGGACAAGAACTCACTATTTGACAAAAGCTGCTGGGAAAATTGGAAACTTGCATGGCAGAAATGAGGCATTGACCCACACATAACAACATATACCAAGATAAGGTCGAAATGGGTTTGTGATATAGACATAAAGAATGATATTATAAACAAATTAGAAGAACATAGGATAATTTACTTCTCATATCTGTGGAGGAGGAAGGAAATTGTGATGAAAGAAGAACAAAAGATCATTAGTGATCACAAAATAAATAATTATAATTATATTTTTTTCTTTTTATTTGCAAAACATATGTATGGATAATTCTTCAACATTAACGCTTACAAAGCTTTCTGTTACAAATTTTTCCTCCCTACTCCCTACCTCTCACCTAGATGGCAGGATATCCACTACATGTTAATTATGTTAAAATACTTGGTTAATCGAATATATGTATACATATTTCCACACTTATCACTGTCGTACAAGAAACATTATATCTACAAGAAAGAAAAATCAGACAAAGGAAACACAATGCAAGCAAACCTCAATCGAGAGCATGAAAATGTTATGTTGTGGTCCACATTTCACATCCCTCTCTCTGGGTGTATATGGCTTTCTTCACTGAACACTTGGAACTGGTTTGAAACATTTCATTGTTGAAGAGAGCCACGTCCATCAGAATTGATCGTCATATACTATTGTTGTTGCCATGTATAATGATCTCCTGGTTCTGCTCATTTCACTCAGCATCAGTTCATGCAAGTCTCTCCAGGCCTCTTTGAAATCATCCCGCTGGTTGTTTCTTACAGAACAATAATATTCCATAACATTCATATACCATAATTTATTCAGCCATTCTCCAATGCATGGGAATCCATTCAGTTTCCAGTTTCTAGCCACTACAAAAAGGGCTGCCACAAACATTCTTGCACATGTATGGCCTTTTCCTTCCTTTATGATTTCTTTGGAATATAAGCCCAATAGAAATGCTGCTGGGTCAAAGGGTATGCACAGTTTGATAACTTTTTGAGCATAGCTCCAAATTGCTCTCCAGTATGACAGGATCCATTCACAGCTCCATCAACAATGCATCAGTGTCCCAGCCTACCCACATCCTCTCCAACATCCGTCATTATCTTTTCCTGTCATTTTAGCCAATCTGACAAGTGTGTAGTGGTACCTCAGAGTTGTCTTAATTTGCATTTCTCTGATCAATAGTGATTTGGAACACCTTTTCATATGAGTACAAATAGTTTTAATTTCATCCTCTGAAAATTGTCTGTTCATATCCTTTGACCATTCATCGAATGGAGAATGGCTTGAATTCTTATAAAAATGAGACAATTCTCTATATTTTTAGAGATGAGACCTTTATCAGAACCCTTAAATGTCAAGATGATTTCCCAATTTATTGCTTCCCTCCTAATCTTGACTGCATTAGTTTTGTTTGTACAAAAACTTTTTAACTTAATATCATACAAGTTATCTATCTGGTGTTCAATTAAGAGTTCCAGTTCTTCTTTGGACATAAATTTATTCCATCTCCATAGGTCTGAGAGGTAAACTATACTACATTCCTCTAATTTACTTATAATATCACTATTTGTTTCCAGATCATGAACACATTTAGATCTTATCTTGGTATGTGGTGTTAGATGTGGGTCAAGCCCTAGTTTCTTACACACTAGTTTCCAATTTTCCCAGCAATTTTTGTCAAATAGTGAGTACTTATCGCAGAAGCTGAGGTTTTTGGGTTTATCAAAGACTAAATTGCTATAGTTATTGCCTAGTTTGTCCTGTGATTCTATCCTATCCACTGATCGACTACTCATTTCTTACCCAGTACCAAATGGTTTTGATGACTGCTGCTTTATAATATAGTTTTAGATCTGGTACAGCAAGTCCATCATCAGCCTTTTTTTTTTCATTAATTCCCTTGAAACTCTTGACCTTTTGTTCTTCCAGATGAATTTTGCTATTATTTTTTCTAGATCTGTAAAATAATTTCTTGAGAGTTTGATTGGTATGGCACTAAATAAGTAAATTAGTTTGGGTGGTATTGTCATTTTTTATTATATTCACTCAGCCTACCCATGAGCATTTTATGTTTTTCCAGTTGATTAGGTCTGATTTTATTTGTGTGGAGAGTGTTATATAGTTGAGTTCATATAGTTCCTGACTTTTCCTTGGCGGATAGATTCCTAAATATTTTATACTATCAACAGTTATTTTGAATGGAATTTCTTTTTGTATCTCTTACTGCTGAACTTTATTAGTAATATATAAAAATGCTCATGATTTATGTGGATTTATTTTGTATCCTGCAACTTTGCTAAAATTGTGAATTGTTTCTAGTAATTTTTTAGTCGAGTTTCTAGGGTTCTCTAAGTATACCATCATGTCATCTGCAAAGAGTGATAATTTGCTTTCCACATTACCTACTCTAATTCCTTTAATCTCTTTTTCTTCTCTTACTGCCAAAGCTAACATTTCTAAGACAATCTTTAATAATAATGGTGACAGTGGGCAGCCTTGTTTCACTCCTGATCTTCTTGGGAATGGTTTTAGTTTGTCTCCATTACATATGCTGCTTGCTGATGGTTTTAAATAGGTACTACTAATCATTTTAAGGAAAAGCCCATTTATTCTTATACTCTCCAGTGTTTTTAATAGGAATGGGTATTGGATTTTATCAAAGTCTTTTTCTGCATCTATTAAGATAATCATAAGGTTTTTGTTAGTTTGGTTATTAATATAATTGATTATGTTGATAGTTTTCCTAATATTGAACCAGCCCTGCATTCCTGGCATAAATCCTTCTTGGTCATGGTGTACTAACCTGGGATACTTTTTGTAATCTTATTGCTAATATCTTATTTAAAATTTTTGCATTAATATTTATTAGGGAAATGGGTGTATAATTTTCTTTCTCAGTTTTCTCCCTACCTGGTTTAGCTATCAGCACCATATCTGCGTCATAGAAGGAATTTGATAGTACACCTTCTTTTCCTATTTTTTCAAATAGTTTATTTAGTATTGGGATTAATTGTTCTTTGAATGTTTGGTAAAATTCACATGTAAATCCATCTGGCCCTGAAGATTTTTTTCTTAGGGAGTTGATTAATAGCTTGTTCTATTTCTTTTTCTAAAATGGGGCTATTTAAATAATTTATTTCTTCTTCTGTTAACCTGGGCAATCTATATTTTTGTAGATATTCCTCCATTTCATTTAGATGATCAAACTTACTGGCATAAAGTTGGGCAAAGTAATTCCTAATTATTGCTCTAATTTCCTCTTCATTGGAGGAAAGTGCTCCCTTATCATTTTTGAGACTAACAATTTGATTTTCCTCTTTCCTTTTTCTAATCAAATTAGCTAAAGGCTTAACTATTTTGTTGGTTTTTTTCATAAAACCAACTCTTAGTTTTATTTATTAATTCAATAGTTTTCTTATTTTCAATTTTATTAATCTCACCTTTTATTTTCAGAATTTCCAATTTGGTATTTAATGGAGGTTTTTTAATTTGGCCTTTTTCTAACTTTTAAAATTGTAAGCCCAATTCATTGATCTTCTCTTTCTGTTTTATTCAAGTAAGCATCTAGAGATATAAAATTACCCCTTATAACCGCTTTGGCTGTATCACACAAATTTTGGTATATTGTCTCATTATTGTCATTCTCCTGGATGAAAATATCAATTGTGTCTATAATTTGCTCTTTCACCCATTCACTCTTCAGGATTAGATTATTTAAGTTCTTGTGATCTGTTTTCTCCTGGCCTTATATTACATGGGAGTTTTATTGTATCATGATCTGAAAAGGATGCAATTACTATTTCTGCTTTTCTGCATTTGATTTTGAGATTTTTATGCCCTAACACATGATCAATTTTCATATAAGTTCCATGAACCCCTGAGAAAAAAGTATAACCCCTTCTATCGCCATTCAATTTCCTCCAGAGATCTGTCATACTTAACTTTTCTAACCTTTTGTTTACCTGCCTAACTTCTTTCTTATTTATTTTGTGATTTGATTTATCTAATTCTGAGAGAGCAAGGTTAAGATCCCCCACTAGTATAGTATTACTGTCTATTTCTCCTTGCATCTCTGTTAGTTTCTCCTCTCGGAATTTGGATGCTATACCACTTGGTGCTTATATGTTTAGTATTGATACCGCTTCATTGTCTATGGTGGCCTTTAGTAAAATATAGTTTCCTTCCTTATCTCTTTTAATTAGATCTATTTTTGTTTTTACTTGATCCAATATAAGGATTGCTACCCCTGCTTTTTTTTCTTTTGTTCATCTGAAGCATAAAAGATTCTGCTCCAGTTCTTTAACTTCACTCTATCTGTATCTCTATGTTTTAGATGTGTTTCTTGTAAACAACATATTGTAGGATTCTGGCTTTTAATGCAGTCTGCTACCCGCTTCCATTTTATGGGAGAGTTCATCCCATTCACACTCACAGTTTAAATATCTATATTTGTATTTCCTGCCATTTTATTTACCCAGAGTTATGATTTGCTTTTCCCTTTCACCTTTCTTTCTTCCCCCCTCCCCAGTATTTTATTTTTGATGACCACCTCCTTCTAACAGTCCTCCCCCTTTAAAACCCCTCCCTCTTTTTTACACTTTTCCCCTAATCCTATTATTCTATCCCTTTCTTTTCCTCCTTTACCTCCTTTCTTATAAGGAGGGTCAAGTTTTTTCTTTGAAGCCAAATGTGTCTGATATACTCTCTTAGAGCCCAATCTAATGAGAGTAAGGTTTACACAATACTCATCACCCTCCCTTCTTTCTCTCAATTATATTATATTTTCTATGTCTCTTCATGAGTTTTTTCCTTATTTTACTTCCTTTTTTTTACTTTATTTTGCCTCCTTTCCCCCTTTTTTCAGTATGATATCCCTTCCACCTCAAATTTCTTTTCCATTATTATCAAAGTAAAATCGAATTATACCCCCATTCTTTAAGTTTACCTATAGTAGAAATATAGATCTCAAAAGTTCTTTCGTTTTTACCTTTTTATGCTTCTCTTGAGTTCTGTATTTGGAAATCTAATTTTTTGTTCAGATCTGGTCTTTTCATTAGAAATAGGTGAAATTCTCCTGTATCATTGAACCATCTTCTTCCCTGGAAGATAATGATCATTCTAGTTGGATAACTTATTCTTGGCTGTAATCCAAGTTCTATTTCCTTTTGGAATACCTGATTCCAGGCCCTTTGATCCTTTAATAGGAAAGCTGACAGATCTTGTGTGATTCTAATTACAGTTCCTTGGTATTTGAACTGTTTCTTTCTAGCTGCTTGAAATGTCCTTTCCTTGGTGTGATAGTCCTGAAATTTGGCCATGATATTCCTTGGGGTTTTAATTTTGGGGTCTCTTTCAGGATGTGATTGGTGAATTCTTTCAATGCCAATTTTGCTTTTTGATTCTAAAACATCAGGGCAATTTTCTTTCATGATTTCCTGGAAGATAGCATAAGGTTCTTTTTTTTTTTTTTCATTGTGGCTTTCAGGAAGTCCAATAATCCTTAGATTGTCTCTCCTGGATCTGTTTTCCAAGTCAGTTGTTTTTCCTAGGAGATATTTCATATTTTCTTCTATTTTTTCATTTTTTTGTTTTTGTTTGACTCATTCTTGAACTCTTATTGAGTCATTCACTTCTATTTGTTAAAGTTTAATTTTTAAAGTGTTATTTCCTTCAGTTATCTTTTTTAGCTCCTTTTGTAACTGGCCAATGAATTTTTTGGTTCAATGCATTCTTTTTCTATTTTGCCAATTTTATTTTTCAGTGAATTGTTGTCTTTTTCCAATTCACCATTTTTATTTTCCAGTGAATTGGTGATTTTTTCCAATTCACCAATTTTGTTTTTCAGTGAATTGTTGTCTTTTTCCAATTCACCAGTGTTGTTTTCCAGTTTTTCACATCTCTGTTACAGGGTGTTATTTTCTTCTTGCACTGATCTCAATTCATTTCCCCATTTTTCTTCTAGCTCTCTTTTGAGATTCTTTATGCAATCTTCCAGGTAAGCCTTTTGAAAGGGGGACCAGCTCATGTCCACCTTTGTGGCTTCCTCTGGGATTGCTTTCAGAACCTCAGAATTTGGGGTCTGCCCTTCTTTCTCTCTGTAAAAGCTATCTATGGTGAGAGCTCTCTTCTGCTTCTTGCTCATGTTTTTGAGCTGAGGTCTGAATCAAAGGCAGGACCGGCAGCCATTTCAATTTGCCCTAGGGCAATTTGCAGAGTTGACTTCCAGTGCAGGACTGGTTGGGCTAGATCCACACTAGGATCACGTTTTCAGCTGCTCTCAATCCACCCTTTACCAAAGGCAGATCTGCTAAATCACCTGCCCGCAAGGAGAGCAAAGTTGCCCAAGTGTCTCCCAGGGATGTCCTGGATGCCTAAAATTCTCTGCTCTGTCCCAACCCCGTCTTCTGCCCCTAAATTCGCGGCAAGTGGTCGATCCCTTGCCCATCCGAAACTGACCTTCTCCTGAGTTCTTTCAAAGTAAATTTTTGATAGAAGTGTTTGATGGAGCCTTCACTCCAGAACCAGTTTGGAGGCTTAATTTGTCTGGGTCTGAGGGAAGGTCTCAGGAGCTCACAGAGAATGATATTTGCAGTTCCCCATCTTGGCTCCGCCCCTGATCTGATTATTTTTTTGTGCAGCAAGATAATTGTATAAATATGTATACATACATTTAATTTAATACATATTTTAACATGTTTAACATATACAGGATTGTCATCTGGGGAGGGGATAAGGGAAAGAAAAGGGAAAATTAGGAATATAAGGTTTTCCAAAGGTCAAAGTTGAAAAATTATCCATGCATATATTTTGAAAATAAAGAAAAGAAACTTTAATAAAAAAGAAAACCCAATAAAATACATAAACTTTTAGTCAATTTGATTGGAAAAAAGGAAAAAGAAAAGAATTTGCCAATATCAAAAATGAAAAGGCTGAATTTAGCACCAATGAAGAGGAAATTAAAGCCACAATTAGCAGCTATTTTGCCCGCCCATAAACCAAACAAATGTAACAATCTGAATACTTTTTAAACAAAAGATTTTTCAGATTAACAGTGGAGGAAAGAAATTATTGAAATAATCCTATTTTAGAACAAGAAATTGAACAAGATATTAACTTCTGAAAAAAAAAATCTTCATGGCTAAATGGATTTACAAGTGAATTCTACTAAACATTTAAAGAACAATTAATTGCAATATAAAGCAATTTTAAAAAAATATGAAAAGGAGATCTATGAAATTCCTCTTTTGACACAGATATGGTGCTGATAACTAAGCCAAGAAGGTCCAAAACAGAGAAAGAAAATTACACAACAATTTGCCTAATGAAAACAGATGCAAAAATTTTAAATAAAAAATTAGCAAAGAGATTACATGTAAATTCCCAGGATAATACACTATGACCAAGAAGGATTTATACCAGTAATGCATGGCTGGTTTAATATTCAGAAAAGTTACCATAATTGACTATATCAATAACCAAACTAAAAAAATCACATACATGCACAAAAATATTTTACAAAATACAACACCCATTCCTCTTAGAAACACTAGAGATCATAAGAATAATTTCATTTTCCTTTAAATGATAAATAGCTTCTATATACAATCATCAGGAAGCATTATTTATAATGAATAAATGAGAAACACATTCCCAATGATATCAAAAATGAAACAAAATTGTCCAATATTATCATTACTATTCAATATTGTGCTAGAAATGTTAGCTTTAGCAATAAAAGAAGAAAAAGAAATTGAAGGAATTAGAGTAGGTAATGTGGAAATAGAATCATCAGTCTTTGCAGATACAAGGACAGCATACTTAAATATTTCTAGAGAATCAGCTAAAAAACTTCAAGAAACCTTGAACAACTTTAACAAAGTTGCAAGATACAAAATAAATCCACATAAATCATCAGCATTTGTATATGTTATCAGCAAAATCCAGCAGGAAGAGAGAGAAATTCTGTTTAAAATAACTGTAGATAATATAAAATACTTGGGAGTGCACCTGACAATAAAAAGTCAGGAAATATATGAAAACAAGTATGAAAAACTTTGCAGACAAATAAAGTTAAACCTAACTAATTGGAAGATTATCAAGTGCTCATGGGTAGAAAGGGCTAGTATAATAAAAGATGAGAACTATTTAAATTTTTATACATATTGAGTGCCATATCAACCTGTCAACAAATTGTTTAATTGAGCTAGAAAAAAAATAAAAACAATATTTATTTTGGAATGACAAAAAGTGAAAAATCTAAATAGAATTTCTGAGGCAACAATGAAAACAAAAATGGCCTAGCTGTATCAAACTTAGAAGTATGATATAAAGCAGTGGCCATCAAAACTCTTTGGTACTGGCTGAGAAATAAAATGGTGGGTGCATCAGTGAAATAGGTGAGGTTTACAAGACATAATAGTCAATGACCATAGTAATCTAGTATTTGATAAACTTTATGATTCCAGCTTCTAGGATAAGAACTTACTACTTGACAAAAATTGCTGGGAAAATTGGAAAATAGTATAGCAGAAAGTAGGCACTGACCATCATCTAACACTCTTTATAAAGATAAGGTATAAATGTGTTCATGATTTTGACATAAAGAGTGATATTATCAGCAAATTTTGAGAACAAGGAACACCCTGTGTCTCAGATCTCTATCACTTATACTCTTAAAGAGCTTCCCAGAGTACTAAGAATTAAAAGATTTACCTACTGTAATATATATATCACCAGATTGATTATAGAGTTATTATGAAATCAGTTTAGGTTGATGGAAGCTGAAAGAAGTCAATATAGGAAAGGTTAGGGAGTAGATACACACATTTTTCCACCTTTGGTGGGGCTACAAACCTAACCAACCCTTTGGAAATTAATTTAGAATTTATAAGAAAGATCATTAGAGTGTGTGTAATATTTAATACTGAGAAACATTAATGGGTATATATCCCAAAGGCATCACATATAGTATAAAAATACCATAGATATGAAAGATTCATAGCAATATCTTATTGTCCTAATAGAAAAAATGGGACAACTGTTATATTAGTGTTAAAAAACACATTAAGACTCTAAGATCAAATGAGAAATATAAAAGAATATGAATGCTTAACAGACCAGAGAACACAAGGAGCACAAGGTACAATACACCTCTTGGTAGAAGGTTGTTGAAGTATGGGTTTCAAATGTTTTCTTATTTGCCAAATGTCATTATTTTATAGGTTGATTTCCTTAACTACTTTCTTCCTTATAAGAATGGCAAAAGTATAAGAAGGAATTATTTGGAAGTAAACCTGATGTAAAAAGAAATTTCTTTTAAAATATTTTAACCCAAATTTGTGAAGTTCTTTTGCCTATATGTCAATCAAAGCCATTGGTATAATCACGTATATCTGTATCAACTGTGCTAACAAGCTAAATAGTCCCTGCAACTCTTGGGTATTTGCTGTTCTGCCTCTTGAAGAAAGTAGGAAGGGGACTTATTCCAGTCTTTTGAGGGATGTTGAGAGATGGTGAATTCTACAACTATAATAAATAGCTACTCCCATGAACATTAACATTTCTTGAACTCCAACCCAGTGCACCTAAAAAGGTGGACTTTTTTTTGGCACTTTCTCTTTTGTACCCAGAAAAAAAATTACCTCAGGGCACTGATCTCTGCCTTTTTTTATTTGGCTGATGAACAGGGACACTATCCCAAGGGAGATGCAAGGAATGTCCAACAAAGATGAAATTGGCCTTATGGGGCCATTTAATCAAACATTCTCTCTAACTATAGCTACAAATACAGTGGCTAAAATTGAGGCAAAACCTCCTTCCCACACAAGAAAAAGAACAGAATTATCAAAACTAGACAAGGCTATAATTTTCTGCCAATCCAGCCCATGCAGAGGGGAATTCTGTAAGTTTTTTCTGTGGCAGAGGAATTCAGTAATATCTCTGAGCAGCTCACATTGCAGAAGCTGACAGCAAGGAGATTTGTTTTCTATTAAGGTTAGTTACAGAGGTTTTGAATGGCATGCTTTCTCTCCTTCCATTTTTCTTTTATTTTTTCCTCCCTTTCTCTTTCCCTGCATCCCTCCTTCCTTCCTTCATTCTTTCATTCATTTCTTCATTCCTATTTTGTAACTCCCTTCCTTCTTCACTTCCTCTCTTTCTTCCTTCATTCCTTCCTCCCTTTCTTCCTTTTTCTCTACATTCATAAAAATCTTTTTTTTTCTTTTTCTTTTTCCTCCTTTTTCCTTTTTCTACCCCCCCATACATCCCTTCTTTTTAAACATTTCTCTACTTTCAATCCTTTCTGGTAAAGAGATTTCATATTTTAGGAAAGGGATAGAAGGGAAAACATGGCATGAATTAAATGACAGGTTATAGAACAGTACATATCAGTCAAAAATATCAATTTCATGGAGATATAATGGGCTAATTCATATTTGTGTGACCCTGTGAGTGTGTGGGTTTGTTTCATAGATATAGAACGAGAGTGGATCATAGATGTCATCCACTTCAGTGATGTCATTTTTGGGATGACAAGTGATTCATTCAAGGTTGCACAGTTGGGCATGGCTTAACTCCAATATGAAGCCAAGTCTACTGATCCCAAAGTCAATGTCATTGTCCATATAGAGTGAAAAAGACTCCATCATTCAGCTAAGCAGTCACTATGGTAAAAACATTGGATCCAGTTACCCATGCTCGATATGAATTTTCCCAGTGCTAAAGGAAATGAAAGGAAATGAAAGGAAAAAGACTATGCATTTCTGCATCTGCCAATATTTGCAAAATTTAGTACTTCAAATGCTGAGCAGAGAAGTTTCAAACTTTTCAGAAGAGCTGAATTCCAAATTTGAAATACAAATGCAGGAGAATGAACCATTTGTAATCTAAAAATATCTTGCACCTTCAAACCTGTGACTTACCAACTCTCTAACCTCTTTTAAAAATATTTGTGATTTACTATATTTAATTATATTTCTGTCTGTAAAATTATTCCCTTTCCCATTCATTTACTTGACTGTCAGGTTCCTAAGGACCACTCTCTGACCCTGACTCAGACACAGATCTAACCACCTACCTAAATGACATGGGAAGAAATGGGTTGTTGCATATAAAAAATTAAACAAAGATCAATTTTTTGTTTTCATTCTATTGAAGTATTAATAAATTGCATGCAGACTAAATCACCACTAGGCATCCTTGTCATATAGGAAGCCAGAGTCCCCAGTTTTTCCAATATCTTCTTAGTGCATTATCACAAATGATGGCCTTAGATATAGTGCTCAAAAGCTCATTTGTTCAATACAAGCTCCAATAGTTTAAACAGATTCAGTTTTAAGTGCTCACATAGGACAGGTATTTGAAAATACTTTGGGGCTTCCAGGAATTTTTGCCTCTGTGTTATGGTTCCTTGAGGTTATAACCCTGAAAAACTTTATCTGTGATCTCTCGTGTATCATTTTTTTAATTATTGACTTTCTTCATTTTTGTATCATATTGATTGATTAATATTTCCTTTAATATCAGTTCCATGAACATTCATTTATAAAATGGATATTTCAAAAAATATAAAATCTTCTATGAGAAAACAAAAATCTCTGTTGGTAGAGTATTGAAATGGTTCATCCATTCTGGAAAGCAATTTAGAACACTGCCAAAAAAAGCAATTGCATTGTGAATAATGCCTTTTGATCCAATGATAACACTTATTTCAAAATGATTAAAGGAAGAGTGAAGGAACCCATATGTAAAAACATCTGTATAGAAATTATGTGTGGTGGCAAAAAAAAAAAAAAAACCTGGAAACTGAAGGGATGAGCTTTAATTAGGGAAAGGCTAAATAAATTATGTTCTGCAAATATAATGGAACACTAGGGCATTTTAAGAAATGAAAAACGTCATTTCAGAAAAGCCTGAGAATATTTGTGTAAAATGATGCAAAGACAAGTAATTAGAAACAGGAGAATAGTTTATATAATAATAACAGTATTATAAACTTAATTAGCATTGAAAGGCATGGCAGTTCTAACAAACAAAATAAGAAACCACAATTCCAAAGGATTCATGCAGAAAAATTCCACCTGCTTTCAGATATAGTTAATGGACTCAGCATACATGTTAAAGCAAGTTGTCTTTACTTTCTTTTTTTCCATCTTTCCTTTTCTTCTTCTTTCACTTCCTTTCTTCTCTCCCTTCCTTTCTGTCTCTTCTTTCCTTGTTTCCTTCTTTCCTTCCTTCCTTCCCTCCTTACTTTGTTTATTCCTTTCTCTCTCTCATTCTATTTCTCTTGACATTTCCTTCTCTCTATATTTCTCCATTTATTTCTTCTTTATTTCTCTTTTTCTAACTCTTTCTTTCCTTCTTTCTTCTTTCCCTCTCTCTCTGTTCCTTCTCCTTTCCTTCCTTCCTTCTCCCCTCTCTGCCCTCAATTTTCTTTTCTTTCCTTACTTTTTTCTTTCTTTTCTGCCATCTTTTAATGATAGGTAACATGGTCATTCATTTTAACTGAATATATATATATATATATATATATATACATATATATGTGTGTGTGTGTGTGTGTGTGTGTGTGTGTAGTATATTTTGTGCCAGCTTTTCAATGGATTGGGAAGGATGAGGAAAGTGGGAGAAAATTCAGAAATGAAAAAAATATGATATATACATTAATATATGATTACATATGTATGTATTCAACATAACCAAAAAACATAGCCCCCATGTTAGAACTTGATTGCTACTCCTCTCAAAGTTATGTTTTGAGTGATTAGCAGAATGCTTTCAGAAAAACCTGGAAAGGCTTCTATGAATTAATACAAAGTGGCATGTACTCTGTAAAGTAACAGCAATATTAGAAGATAATTAGCTGTGACATAACTTTTCTCACTATTAGAATGACCCAAGACAACTCTAAAGGTTTATATGAAAATACTCTTTTCCCTCAGAGAATGAACTGATAGTGTCAGAATGCAGATTGAAGAATATGTTTTGACCTTTCATTTTTGATCTATGTTTTCTTTCACAACATGATTATTATAGAAATTTTGCATGACTATGCATGGATAATATATTTTAATTGCTTGCATTGTCAATGGAATAATGGTGGTAGAAAGTAAAGAGAAAAGCGAATCTGGAACTTAATAAAGCTTTTTAGTTGCAAATCATATGCATGGGTAACTTTTCAACATTGACCTTTGTAAACCTTTCTGTTTAAAATTTCCCCTCCTTCCCTCAAACTCCCACCCCTAGACTACATTTAATATGTACTCGAATACATGTTAAATATGTTAAAATATATGACAAATCTAATATATGTATACATATTTCTATAGTTATCTTGCTTCACAGGAAAAAGTGGATCTAGAAAGAAAAAGAAATCTGAAAAGGAAAACAAAATGCAAGCAAACATCATTAAAAAGCACTAAAATGCTATGTTGTGGTCCATACTCAGATCTCACAGGCCTTTCTCTAGGAATATGTGGCTTTCTTCATTACTGAACAATTGGAACTGGTTTTCATCATCTCATTATTTAAGAGAGCCATATCTATCAGAATTGATCATTGCATAGTCTTGTTGCTGGATATAATGATCTCCTGGTTCTGCTCACTTCACTTAGTATCAGTTCATGTAGGTCTCTCCAATCCTCTCTGAAATCATGCTGCTGGTCATTTCTTATAGAACAAAAATATTTCATAACATTCATATACCATAATTTATTCAGCCATTCTCCAATTGATGGGCATCCATTCAAATCCCAGTTTCTAGCCACTACAAAAAGGGCTGCCACAAACATTTTTGCCCATATGGGTCCCTTTCCTTCCTTTAAGATGTATTTGGGATATAAGCCCAGCAGAAACACTACTGGGTCAAAGGGGATGCACAGTTTGACAACTTTTTAGTATGAAAATTATAATCTTGAAAAAGAGTATTAAACAATGTATTTACATCTCACTTGGGAAAGATAAAATATTAAATAAAAATGACAAGCAAATTAAAGTTTTATGGAAAATTAATGACCAAGAAATATCTGCCTATCAGTTGTCTCAGAGTCCTAGATCTTTTACCTTGAAAGACTTCTTCAGGGAATTAGTAGACATAAGGGAGAGAAAAGGAGTATCAAAACACGACACTTCCTTGGATGCTACATCAAGTGAGACAAGAGTAGAGCTGAATAATCCAGTCCGTTTTCTTACCTGATGTATCTGAATGGTAGAAAATTGAATTGATAAGAGGAGGACAGCCCATCACCTGCTATGGTGAAAATCAGAAAAAGTGAGAAGATTTAGAGGAGCAGAAAGTATGGCAGACCAAATCAACAGATTGGATTCCCAAACAAGGAAAATATGTTGTTATATGTATTTCTCATCCACTTACAATTACTTCTTTCAGTCAGTGGAAGACTGTGTATGGGGCATTGGCAGGGTGAGACATTAAAGTCCCTTTCTCCACTATCAACAAAAGCAACCAGTATTTTTGAAGCTGTCTTTTTAAACTTTTGGCTTTCTCTTTTAAGCTGTTTACAAATGTTAATGAGGTAAGATGATCATGGAAAAGAAATACAAAGAGAGTTTAATACAACATTTCAGAGGACTTAAAAATTAAAGAGAATCAATTCCATTCCTGGCTTCTAACCTATGACAGATTACCTGTATTGATGTTGTCACTCACAGATAATCATTACAAACAACAGGAAGAAAATATAGGGTCTTTGATAGGATTACTTTCCTTGCATAAGCATTCAATTTTTTAATAGAGTGAACTCCTAGGTACAGAAATTTCCTTTACCATCAAAGAGCTTTATCTCCCACAAAAATCTTAGTAAGTTTCTTTCAAAGCAAACCTGATTAGTTCAGGGTCACATTGTCATTGCATAGCAGGGGTCATGCTGCCTCTTTAGGTCTTACAGGGTAAGGATAAAAATGGAATAATTTCTTCTAGCCTTTGCAAATATTTTACCCTGAAGAGGTGTTGATTGATGGACTGTTTGACATCTCTTTGCCTCTCTAGGTCACTCAGAGGGTGAAAGAGTCAGAAAATGTCTAACCTGACCGCCTCCTTGACTGAATTTCTCCTTATGGAGTTTTCTGACACCAGAGAGCTGCAGATCTTATATGCTTTTCTTTTCTTTCTCATTTACTCAGCTGGCCTGATGGGAAATCTCCTCATTGTCATCATCACCACCATTGATAGGAGACTTCACACCCCTATGTACTTTTTCATTAGGAATCTTTCCATTGTGGATGCCTGCTTCATGTCAATAACTGTTCCTCAAGCAATCATTAATTCCCTGGTGAACAACAGAGCTATCTCATTTACTGGATGTGCAACTCAGGTATTTATGCTAGTCTGGATGGCCTATGTTGAATACACTTTGCTCACTGTCATGGCCCATGACCGCTACGTTGCCATCTGCCACCCACTTCTTTACCCAGTGATCATGAACCCTCGTGCCTGCATGAAGATGACTTTATTCTGCTTGTTCACTGGCATTTTGTATGCAGCTCTCCATACTGGTTTAACATTTCAATTATCTTTCTGTCAATCCAATGTGATCCACCAATTCTTCTGTGATATCCCCTCTCTACTGAGGATCTCTTGTTCAGACTTATTTGTCAATTTGGTATCTTTATTTGCTTCTGTTATGGGCCTTATTGGCTGCTTTGTCTTCATCATTGTATCATATATTAGAATATTTTCCACTGTGCTTAGATTTCCAGTGAAAGAAGATCAGAGAAAAGCCTTCTCTACTTGTATCCCTCACATCATTGTAGTTTCTTTGTTCCTTATTTCAACCTCTTACATGCATCTACAACCACCTTCAGATTCTGTGTCCATTAAAGATATAATCGTTTCAATATGCTATTCCATAATTCCTCCCTTATTGAACCCTATTTTGTACAGTCTTAGGAATCAGCAGATAAAAGAGGCTGTAAGATTATTAATGAAGAGAAAGCTTTTTTTCAATAAATAAACATAAATTATATTTCTTTCCTATTGTTATTGATCTTACTTCATTTATAAATTAAAAATCCCATATAAATATATTTTTTTTCTTTCACTCTCTGTTGCTGCTTCTCTTGCTCTGTGTTTCTCTGTCTGCCTTTCTGTGTGTCTCTCTATGCCTCTTTCTCCATCTCTGTCTCTCGTTCTCTGTCTCTCTTTCTCCCTCCCTCCCTTTTTCTCCCTGTCTTCATCCCTCCCCCCCACTCTTTCATTCTCTATGTGTGTGTGTTTGTATGTTTAGCATTCTGTTGGATTATTAGTTGCTGCTTATCTGTAGATGGGTAAAGATAAATCCCTGGTCTAAATGGAAAAAAAAATCACTAGAATTGATCTAGATGTTACAAGGTTCAGCATCATTATTTAATGAGGTATATTCACAAATTCCAAATAATGTAATTCTTTAGTTTTTAAGTGGTGTCCAGCAGCCCTGCTTAGTATATATAAGTGAAGAATATGTAACACATGTGGTTCAGAGGGTTTTTTTCCCTTCACATCAAATTAATACAGATAATTCAGTTCCCTTGGACCAGGAAGATTTCATTTCAACATAAGGATATGAAAAGTATGCCAGGAGATTAATATTATGTCCTTTTTCTGAGTGACATGAATTTTTGGTATATAATTGTTGTGGAATATAATATACTATGCTATAAGAAATGATAAGCTCAATAATCTTAGAAAAACACAAAAAAGTCTACATGCATATCTATTTGTACATAATGGTATAATGGTAGTCATCTCTAGGAGAGGGAAGAGGGAAGAATAAAGAAAAATAAGAAAGAAAGAGAATTTACCAGATAATTTTATTAAATGTTTAAAGGAATAACAAGTTATACATAATGGATTTCTAATTTCATTTTTGATCATCTTTTTATTATACTATGCTATGGAAATGCTTGTTTTATTCCAAAAATTAAAATTATAATACATTTAAAAAATTAATTTTGAATTTATTATTATTATAAGTATTTAGGGCAAGCTTCGTGCAATAAAAAGTTACAATTAGAAACTTTATATTCCTTTTTGCATATGGAAATATATTTTTTCTTTTTAACTCTCTCTTCATTCAATAGCCCTACCCCTAGTTTACATCCTTTCCAATACTTGTGGAATATTTTAATGCTCTCCTAATTGGTTTTTAGGACTCAGTAATACCATCTTTAAAAATAGACCTGCTTCTGATAAAGGCATCATTTTTAAAATATATAGAGAATTGTCTCATATATATAAGAATTCAAGCCACTCTTCAATAGATAAGTGGTCTAGGGATATGAACAGACAATTTTCAGATGATGAAATTAAAACCACCTCTAGTCATATGAAAAGTTGCTCCAAATCACTATTGATCAGACAAATGCAAATTAAGACAACTCTGAGGTACCACTACACACCTGTCAGATTGGCTAAAATGGCAGAAAAGATAATGATGAATGTTGGAGGGGATGTGGGAAAACTGGGACACTAATACATTGTTGGTGGAACTGTGAACGAATCCAACCATTCTGGAGAGCAATTTGGAGCTATGCTCAAAAAGTTATCAAACTGTGCATACCCTTTGACCCAGTAATGTTTCTATTGGGCCTATATCTGAAAGAGATCTTAGAGGAGGGAAAGGGACCCACATGTGCAAGAATGTTTGTGGCAGCCCTTTTTGTAGTGGCTAGAAACTGGAAACTGAAGGGATGCCCATCAATTGTAGAGTGGCTGAGTAAATTGTGATATATGAATGTTATGGAATATTATTGCTCTGTAAAAAACGACCAGCAGGACGATTTCAGAGAGGCCTGGAGAGACTTGCATGGACTGATGCTGAGTGAAACAAGCAGAACCAGGAGATCATTATACAGAGCAACAACAATATTACATGATGATCAATTCTCATGGACATAGCTGTCTGAGAATTAGCTCTCAAAGAATTGTCTCAAACCAGTTCCAATTGTTCACTGAAGAAAACCATATACACCCAGAGAGAGGGCTATGAAATATGGACCACAACATAACATTTTCATGCTCTCTATTGAGGTTTGCTTGCATTGTGTTGCCTTTATCTGATTTTCTTTTTTTTTTTCTTGTAGATAGGATTTTTCTTGCACAACTTGTGAAGTATTTCAACATTATTAACATGTAGTGGACTTCCTGCCATCTAGGGGAGGGGAGGGTACTGGGGGTAAAAGTTGTAATGGAAAGCTTTGTAAATATCAATGCTGGGGAACTACTCATACATATGTTATACAAATAAAAAGCTTTAATAAAAAAATAAATTAATTCAAAATAAATAAATAAATTTATTAAAAAAAAATAGACCTGCCATTCTTCACACAGTTGTGGAATTTGCCTAATAATGTTACTACTCAGAAAGCTTTAATAGCTCCCTGTTGCCTCAGGGATGAAAAACAATCTACAATATGTACACCTTAATATCTGTCACAGTTTAACTGTAATCTTCATTGAAGACTGGAAGTGAAATAGCAAGTGGAGGAATCTCAGAATGCTCAGAAGAGCAATAAAATAATTAAAAGTCTAAAAAGTAAAAAAGATGGATATTAGGATAATAAGTGGTGGAATCAGAGAAAAAAATAAAAGGTAAACCATAGAGTATTTTAGAGAATATTAAGAGATTGTTTGGAAAAGTCAGTAACTTATTTGGAACACAAAAAGCACAATACAGAAGAAAAAATGTTAAAATAAAAAACATAATCAAATGTCAGTAGTGACTAAATGAGTAAAAAAAATAAAGAAAAAAATAAGAAATAGAGTAGTCCATCAGTGGAATAAGTTAGGATCACAGGACAAAATTGCCAATAACTATAGCAATCTAATCTGAGACAAACACAAAACCCCCAACTTTTGGGAGAAGAACTCAGTATTTGACAAAAACTGCTGGAAAAATTGGAAACTTTCATGGCAGAAATGAGGCATTGACCCACACATAACAACATATACCAAAATAAGGTCAAAATGGGTTCATGATCTAGACATAAAGAATGATATTATAAACAAATTAGAAGAACATAGGATAATTTACTTCTATCTGTGGAGGAGGAAGGAATTTGTGACCAAAGAAAAATGAGAGATCATTATTGATCACAAAATAAATAATTATGATTATATTAAGTTAAAAAGTTTTTGTACAAACAAAACTAATGATGACAAGATTAGAAGGGAAGCAATAAACTGAAAGACATTTTTACATTCAAAGGTTCTGATAAAGGCCTCATTTCCAAAATAGAGAATTGACTCAAATTTATAAGAATTCAAGCCATTCTCCAATTGACAAATGGTCAAAGGTTATTTCCAGATGAAAAAATTGAAACTATTTGTAGTCAGAGGAAAAGGTGCTCCAAGTCACTATTGATCAGAGAAATGCAAATTAAGATTATTCTGAGATACAACTACACACCTCTCAAGTTGGCTAAGATGACAGGAAAAGATAATGATGGATGTTGGAGGGGAAGTGGTAAAACTGGGGCATTAATACATTGTTGGTGGAACTGTGAACGGATCCAACCATTTTGGAGGGCAATTTGGAACTATGCTCAAAAATTATCAAACTGTGCCTACGCTTTGACCCAGCAATGTTTCTATTGGACTTTATTCCAAAGAAAAGTTAAAGGAGGGAAAAGTACTCACATGTTCAAAAATGTTTGTAGCAGGACTTTTTGTAGTGGCAAGAAATTCGAAACTGAGTGGATGCCTATCAATTGGAGAATGGCTGAATAAACTATGATATATGAATGTTATGTAATATTATTGTTCTGTAAGAAACGACCAACAGGATGATTTTAGAGAGGCGTGGAGAGATTTACATGAACTGACGCTAAGTGAAAAAAGCAGAACCAGGAAATCAGTATACACAGCAACAGAAAGATTATATGATCAGTTCTGTTGGATGCGGCTTTCTTCAACAACGAAATGATTCAAACCAGTTCCAATTGTTCAGTGTTGAAGAAAGCCAATTACACCCAGAGGGAGCCCTGTGGGAACTGAGTATGAGCCACAACATAGCATTTTTATGCTTTGTGGTGTTGTTTCCTTGCATTTTGTTTTCCTTCTCAGGTTTTTTTATCTTGTAGATCCGATTTTTCTTGTACAGCAAGATAACTGTATTAATATGTATACATATATTCAATTTGTGAAGTGTTTTAACATAATTAACATATATTAGACTTCCTGCCATCTGGGGAGGAGATAGGTGGAAGGAGGGAAAAATTTGTAACAGAATGATTTGCAGGGGTCAGTGTTTAAAAATTACCCATTTATATGTTTTGCAAATAAAAAGCTTTAATAAAAAATAAATTTCTAATTTAGCAAATAGAAAAACCATTGTGAATTTGTCACATGTTTATTTCAAACAGGGAATTGCTATCCTGACCTCATCTATCCAGAAAACATATCAAAAAGAGAAAGGATAAGAATAATTTTACTACCTGGAAAACTTCAAACAAAAAAGTAATCTTCATATAATAATGCAAAAAATAATTAAATAAAATCGTACTGAAATATTAGAAGAGGGGAAAGTAGAAATAGAAAAAAAATCTATCCATCACCACCTGAAAATGATTCTGTGAGGAAATACTATCATTGCCAAATTCTGAAAACACCAGATCAAGGAGAATATCAAAGATCAAAACAACAACAACAACAACAAACAACTATGGTTGTCAGTTAAAATATACCCACCAAAATTAAGCATAATTCTGAATGAGGGGGAAAGCAGACATTCAATGAATTGTCTGAATATCAGGATTTTGTTTCAAAAAGAACTGAACTTAACAGAAAAGTTCACATATCGCATACAAGAGAAATAGGTAAACATCAAAGATTAATTTCAAGGGGGGTCAATAAGAACATACTACATATGCTTTATATGTGAAATGCAAATCACATGTCCAAAATTGTCATTAGTAAGTGGGCATTTTGAAAATAAGAGTGAGATAGAGCTGAGAATAATGTGATTCAATAAAAGAAAAAACAAATAGGAAAGAGTAAAAAAGAATAATTATCTACTACAAATGAGGTGTGAGTGTCACAGTTTACACAGAAAAATTAAATGGGGAAAGTGGGCTGGTTGATCTGAAATCCTGCTCACATTGAGAAAGAGTTAAAGAGGGAACAATACATATATACCTAGAAAGGTAAAAACAAAGTCTTCTAATTTTATTTTATTTTATTAAAGCTTTTTATTTGCAAAACATATGTATGGGTAATTTTTCAACATTGACCCTTGCAAAGTTTTCTGTTACAAATTTTTGTCCCCTACTGCCCACACCTCCCCTAGATGGCAGGAAGTCTACTATATGTTAATTATGTTAAAATACTTGAGAAATCGATATGGTTATACATATTTATACAGTTATCTTGTACAAGAAAAATTGGATCTACAAGAAAAAAAATCTGAAAAGGGAAACATAATGCAAGCAAGCATCAATAGAAAACGTGAAAATGCTATGTTGTAATCTACACTAAGATCCCACAGGCCTTTCCCTTGGTTTAGATGCCTTTGTTAATCACTGAACAATGGGAACTGGTTTGAATCACATTGTTGAAGACAGCCACGTCCATCAGAATTGATCATTGTATAGTCTTGTTGTGATGTGTAATGAATGATCCCCTGGTTCTGCTCATTTCACTTCACATCAGTTCATGAAAATCTCTCCTCTTCTGAAATCATCCTGTTGGCCATTTCTTATATATAGAACAATTATATTCCATGGTATTTTCATGCCATAATTTATTCAGCCATTCTCCAATTGATGGGCATCCATTCAGTTTCCAGTTTCTAGCCACTACAAAAAGGGCTGTCACAAACATTTTTACACATGTGATTTCCTTTCCTTTCTTTAAGATCTCTTTGAGAAATAGGTCCAAAAGAAACACTGCTGGGTCAAAGGATATGCACAGTTTGATAACTCTTTGAGCATAGTTCCAAATTGCTCTCCAGAAAGATTGGATCCATTCACAGTTCCAGTTGTTCTATTATTGTCCCAGTTTTTCCACATCCCTTCCAATAATTGTCATTATCTTTCCCTGTCATCTTAGCCAATCCAGGAGGATAATTTTAGAGAGTCCTAGAGAGACCTACATGAACTGATGCTAAGTGAAGTGAGCACAATCAGCAAATCATTATACATAGCAATAATAAGATTATACAATGATCAATTCTGATGGACATGACTCTTGATCAGTGAGATGATTGAGGCCAGTTCCAATGATTGTGTGATTAAGAGAGTCATCTACAACCAGAGAGAAGACTGTGGGAACTGAGTGTGGACCACAACATAGCATTTTCCTTCTTTTTGTTGTTGTTTGCTTGAATTTTATTTTTTCTCTTATTTTTTCCTTTTTAATCTGATTTTTTTCTTTATGTAGCAAGATAATTGTATAAATATGTATACATATATTGAATTCAACACATATTTTAACATGTTTAATATATACAGGATTAATTGTCATTTGGGGAGGGGATCAGGGAAAGGATGGGAAAATTAGGAACATAGGGTTTTCCAAAGGTCAGTGTTGAAAAAATATCCACACATATATTTTGAAAATAAAGAAAGAAAACTTTAATAAAAAAGAAGCAATAAAATACATAAATTTTTAGTCAATTTGATTAGAAAAAAAGAAAAAGAAAAGAAATTGCCAGTATCAAAAATGAAAAGGCTGAATTTAGCACCAATGAAGAGGAAATTAAAGCCATAACTTGCAGCTATCTTGCCCAACTGTAAACCAAACAAATGTAATAATCAGAATACTTTGTAAAACAAAGATTTCTCAGATTAACAAAGGTGGAAAGAAATTATTTAAATAGTCATATTTTAGAACAAGAGATTGAACAAGATATTAACTTCTGAAAAAAAAAGTCTTCATGGCTAAATGGATTTACAAGTGAATTCTAACAAACATTTAAAGAACAATTAATTCCAACATTAAGCAATTTTTAAAAAAAATATGAAAAGGAGATCTATGAAATTCCTCTTGTGACACAGATATGGTGCTGATACCTAAGCCAAGAACGGTCAAACAGAGAAAGAAAATTCCACAACAATTTGCCTACTGAAAACAGATGCAAAAATTTTAAATAAAAAATTAGCAAAGAGATTACATCTAAATGCCCAGGATAATACACTATGACCAAGTAGGATTTATACCAGAAATGCAGGGTTGGTTTAATATTCAGAAAAGTTACCATAATTGACTATATCAATAACCAAACTAACAAAATCATACACATGCACAAAAATATTTTACAAAATACAACACCCATTCCTCTTAGAAACACTAGAGATCATAAGAATAATGTCATTTTCCTTTAAATGATAAGTAGTTTCTATCTAAAATCATCAGTAAGCATTATTTATAATGAATAAAGGAGAAACATATTCCCAATGAGATCAAAGGTGAAACAAAGTTGCCCAATATCATCATTACTATTCAATATTGTATTATTAGCTGTAATATTAGCTTTAGTAATAAAAGAAGAAAAAGAAGTTGAAGGAATTAGAGTAAGTAATGTGGAAACAAACTTATCAGTCTTTGCAGATACAAGGATAGCATACTTAAATATTTCTAGAGAATCATCTAAAAAACTACAAGAAACCATGAACAACTTTAACAAAGTTGTAAGATACAAAATAAATCCACATAAGTCATCAGCATTTGTATGTGTTATCAACAAAGTGAGCAGGAAGAGATAGAGAAATTCTGTTTAAAATAACTGAGGATAATATAAAATACTTGGGAGTGCACCTGACAAGACAAAGCCAGGAAATATATGAAAACAAGTATGAAAAACTTTGCAGACAAGTAAAGTTAAATCTAAATAATTGGAAGATTATCAAGTGCTCATGGGTAGGCAGAGCTAGTATAACAAAAAATGATAACTATTTAAATTTATATGCTTATTGAGTGCCATATTAATCAAGCTGTCAACAAATTGTTTAATGGAGCTAGAAAAAAATAATACAAAATTTGTCTGGAAGGACAAAAAGTGAAGAATTTCAATAGAATTTGTGGGGAAAAAAGCCAACAAAAGTGGCTTAGCTTTACCAACTTAATAGTATGATATAAAGTAGTGGCCATCAAAACTCTTTGGTAATGGCTGAGAAATAAAGTGATGCATCAGTGGAATAGGTGAGGTTTACAAAACACTAGTAATCTAGTGTTTGATAAACTCTATGACTCCAGCTTCTAGGAAAAGAACTTACTATTTGCCAAAAATTTCTGGGAAAATTGGAAAATAGTATAGCAGAAATTAGGCACTGACCAACATCTAACACTCTTTATAAAGAGAAGGTATGGATGTGTTCATGATTCTGACATAAAGAGTGATAATTTAAACCAATTTCGAGAACAAGGAATACCGTATGTTTCAGATCTCTATCACTTATACTCTTAAAGAGCTTCCCGGAGTACTAAGAAATAAGATTTAGTTTGCTTGCATTGTGTTTTCTTTCTCTGATTTTTTTTTCTTGTAGATACGATTGTTCTTGCACAACAACTTGTCAAGTATTTTAACATTATTAACATGTAGTGGACTTCCTGCCATCTAGGGGAGGGGAGAGGACTGGGGGTAAAATTTGTAATGGAAAGCTTTGTAAAAATCAAGGCTGAGGGGCTGCGGACAGGTTTCTCTGTGAACTCCTCCAACATTCCCTCAAACCCAGACAAAGTAAGCCTTCCAACTGGTTTCTGAGTGAGGGCCCCGCCAAGCATTTGGACTACAACGCACTTCTATAAAAGATCTACCTTGAAAGAACTCCAGAGAAGGTTAGCCTCAGGGGAAATCGGCCGCTGGTGGCGCTCGGACTCCAGCCGGGGCGGAAGTCAGGGCTGCGATAGAGGGGCGGATTTTGGGCACCCAGGAAGCCCCTGGGAGACGCCTGGGCCACTTTGCTCTGCTTGCGGGCAGGTGCTTTGGCAGGTCTGCCTTTGGAAGGGGGTGGATCGAGAACAGCTGAAGACGTGGTCCTAGTGGGAATCTAGCCCGACCAGCCTCAGACCGGAAGTCAACTCGGCAAACTGCCCCAGGGCAAATACAAATTGTTGCAGTTTTCTCGGCTTTTGACCAATATCCCAACTTTAAATCATGAGCAAGAAGCAGAAGAGAGCTCTCACCATAGAAAGCTTTTACGGAGAAAAAATAGAACAGTCCCCAGATCCTGACATTATGAAAACAATCCCAGATGAGGCCACAAAGGCAGACTTAAGTTGGTCTCCCTTTCAGAAGGCTTACCTGGATGATTGCATTAAGAATCTCAAAAGAGAGCTAGAAGAAGAATGGGGAAATAAATTGAGATCAGGGCAACAGAAATATCAAAAACTTGAAAATAGGACTGGTGAATTGGAAAAAGAAAACAGTTCACTGAAAAACAAAATTGGGGAATTGGAAAAAATCACCAATTCACTGGAAAATAAAACTGGCAAAATGGAAAAAGAATGCATTGAATCCAGAAATTCAATTGGCCAGCTACAAAAGGAGCTAAAAAAGATAACTGAAGGAAATAATACTTTAAAAATTAAAATTGAACAAATAGAAGTAAATAACTCAATAAGACTTCAAGAATCAGTTAAACAAAAACAAAAAATGAAAAATTAGAAGAAAATATGAAATATCTGCTAGGAAAAACAACTGACTTGGAAAACAGATCCAGGAGAGACAATTTAAGGATTATCGGTCTCCCTGAAAGCCACGATGAAAAAAAGAACCTGGATGCTATCTTCCAGGAAATCATGAAAGAGAATTGCCCTGATGTTTTAGAATCAGAAGGCAAAATTGGCATTGAAAGAATTCACCGATCACCTCCAGAAAGAGACCCCAAAATTAAAACCCCAAGGAATATCGTGGCCAAATTTCAGGACTATCGCATCAAGGAAAAGATATTGCAAGCAGCTAGAAAGAAACAGTTCAAATACCGAGGAACTGTTGTTAGAATTACACAGGATCTGTCAGCTTCCACATTGAAGGATCGAAGGGCCTGGAACCAGATATTCCAAAAGGCAAAAGAACTTGGATTACAGCCAAGAATAAGTTATCCAGCTAGAATGAGCATCATCTTCCAGGGAAGAAGATGGTCATTCAATGATACAGGAGAATTTCACCTATTTCTAATGAAAAGACCTGATCTGAACAAAAAATTTGACCTCCAAATAGAGAACTCAAGAGAAACATAAAAAGGTAAAAAGGAAAACTCTTGAGAACTATATTCCTACTATAGGTATCCTTTAAAGAATGGCAGTATAATTTGATTTTTCTTTGATAATAATGGAAAAGAAATTAGAGGTGGAAGGGATACCATACTGAAAAAGAAAAAGGGGGAAGGGGGAAAAAGGAGGTAAAATAAGGCAAAATCTCATAAAGAGACATAGAAGATCTAATATAATTGAGGGGAAGAAGGGAGGGCGATGAGTATGGTGTAAACCTTACTCTCATTAGATTGGACTCTAAGAGAGTATATCAGACACATTTGGCTTCAAAGAAAGCACTGACCCTCCTTGTGGGAAGGTAGGAGGGAGGGGAGAAAAGGAAAGGGATAAACTAATAGAAGGATTAGGGGAAAGGTATAAAGGGGAGGGAGGGACTCTAAAGGGAGGAGGATTATTGGTGGGAGGTGGTCATCAAGAGCAAAGTACTGGGGAGGGGGGAAGGGAGAGAGGGGAAAGGGAAGAGAAAATCATAACTCTGGGTAAATAAGATGGCAGGGAATACAGATATAGTTATTTTAACTGTGAATGTGAACGGGATGAACTCTCCCATAAAACGGAAGCGGGTAGCAGACTGGATTAAAAGCCAGAATCCTACAATATGTTGTTTACAAGAAACACATCTAAAACATAGAGATACATACAGAGTGAAGGTAAAGGGCTGGAGCAGAATCTTCTATGCTTCAGGTGAACAAAGAAAGGCAGGGGTAGCAATCCTTATCTCGGATCAAGTAAAAACAAAAATAGATCTAATTAAAAGAGATAAGGAAGGAAACTACATTTTACTAAAGGGTTCCATAGACAATGAAGCAGTATCAATACTTAACATATATGCACCAAGTGGTATAGCATCCAAATTCCTAGAGGAGAAGTTAAGAGAGATGCAAGGAGAAATAGACAGTAATACTATACTAGTGGGAGATCTCAACCTTGCTCTCTCAGAATTAGATAAATCAAATTCCAAAATAAATAAGAAAGAAGTTAGGGAGGTTA
>JAJPUD010009087.1:0-22473 GCA_023553655.1 Myrmecobius fasciatus | reverse complement strand
TTTGCTTACATTGTGTTTCCTTTATCTGATATATCGCTTGTGTAGATAAGATTTTTCTTGCACAACAATGATAAGTTTGGAAATATGTATACATATATTCGATTTGCCAATATTGTAACATAATTAACATGTAGTGGATATCCTGCCATCTAGGGGAGGGGTGGGGAGTTGGGGGGAAAAATTTGTAACGGAAAGCTATGTAAGGGTTATTGTTGAAGAATTTACCCACACATATGTTATGCAAATAAAATAAAATTAAAAAAAAAGATCAAGGCTGAGGAACTACCCATACATATGTTATACAAATAAAAAGCTTTAATAAAAAAATAAAAGATTTACCCACTGTAATACATATCACCAGATGGATTATAGACTTAACATGAAATCAGTTCAGGTTGATAGAAGCTGACAAAAGTCAATATAGGAAAAGTTAGGGAGTAGATATACACATTTTTCCATCTTTGGTGTGACTACAAACCTAAACAACCCTTTGGAAATCAATTTAGAATTTATAAGAAATATCACTAGAATGTGTGTAATATTTAATACTGAGAAACATTAATGGGTATATATCCCAAAGGCATCAATTACAGTAGTAAAAGTACCATAGATATGAAAAATTCCTAACAATATGTTTGTCCTAAAAGAAAAAAAAGGGTCAACTGTTTATTAGTGTTTAAAAACACCTTAGACTCTAAGAACAAATGAGAAATATAAAAGTAGATTAATGCTTAAAACAGCAGAGAACACAAGGAGCACAAGGTAGAATACACCTCTTTGTAGAAAGCTGTTGAAAGTATGGGTTTCAAATGTTTTCTTATCTGTCAGATAGCATTATTGTATAGATTGATTTCCTTAATTAGTTTTTTCCTTATAAAGAATGGCAAAAGTATAAGAAGGAATTATTTGGAAGTAAGCATGATGTAAAAAGAAATATCTTTTAAAATATTTTACACAAAATTTGTGAAGTTCTTTTGCCTCTATGTCAACCAAAGCCATGACTTTAGTCACAGTATATCTGTATTAATTGTGACAAAAAGCTAAATAGTTCCCAGGACTCTTGATTCTCTGCTGTCCTGTCCTTTGAAGAATGTAGGAAGGGGACTTATTCCAGTCTTTTGAGGGATGATGAGAGATGGTGAATCCTACAACAATAATACATAGCCACTCCCATGAATATTAACATTTCTTGAACTCCAACCCAGTGCACCTAAGGGGACTTTTTTGGCACCTTCTCTTTTCTACCCAGAAAAAAATTACTTCAGGGCACTGATCTCTGTCTTTTTGGACTTGGCTGATGAGCAGGGACACTATCCCAAGGGAGATGCAAGGAATGCTCAACAAAGGTGAAATTGGCCCTATGGGGCTATTTTATCAAACGTTTTTTCTAAGTATAGCTACAAATACAGTGGGGAAAATTGAGGGAAAACCTGCTTCCCACACAAGAAAAAGAACAGAATTATCACAACTAGACAAGACTATAATTTCCTGCCAATCCAACCCATGCAGAGGGGAATTCTGGAAGATTTTCTGTGGCATAGGAATTCAGTAATATCATCTCTGAGCAGCTCACATTGCAGAAGCTGACAGCAAGATTTGTTTTTAATAAGGTTAGTTACAGAGGTTTTGAATGGAATGCTTTCTCTCCTTCCAGTTTTCTTTTATTTTTCCCCCTTTATCTTTCCCTGCATCCCTCCTTCCTTCCATTGTTCTTTCATTCCTTTGTTCCTTCCTTCTTTCCTTCTTTTATTCCTTCCTTCCTTCCTTCCTCAGTTCCTTCCATTCTTCCTTCATTCCTTCCTCCATTTCTTCCTTCATCTGGACATTCATCTTTCACTCCTTTTTTCCTTTTTCTACACCTGCATACATCCCTTCTTTTTAAACATTTCTCTACTTTCAATCCTTTCTGGTAATAGGATTTCATATTTTAGGAAAGGGGCATAGAAAGGAAAACATAGAGAGAATTACTTGACAGTTTTTACAATAGCATAAATCAGTCAAAAATCACAATTTCATGGAGATATAATGGGATAATTCATATTCATGTAACCTATTGAGTGTGTTGGTGTGTTTCTTAGATGTAGAACTAGAATGGATCATAGAGGTCATCCACTTCAGTGATGTCATTTTGGGGATGACAAAAATACACAGAAAGTGATTCAATCGAAGTTGCACAGTTGGATATGGCTTAACTCAAATATGAAGCCGTCTACTGATCCCAAAGTCAATTCCATTCTCCATACAGAGTGAAAAAGTCTCCATCATTCAGACAAGTAGTCATTCTGGTCAAAACATTGAGTACAATTGCCCCTGCTAGATATGAGTTTTCCCAGCAATGCTAAAGGATAGTAAATGAAAGGAAGAAGAGAGTGCATTTCTGCATCTGCCAATATTTGCAAAATTTAGTACTTCAAATGCTGAGCAGAGGTTTCAAACTTTTCAGAAGTGCTGAATTCAAAATTTGAAATACAAATGCAGAAGAAAGAAAACTAGAGAATTTAACCATTTGTAATCTAAAAATGAAATCTTGCACCTTCAAACCCAGTGACTTACCATCTCTCTAAACTCTTTTAAAAATATTTGTGATTTAGTATATTTAATCATATTGCTGTCCATAAAATTACTCCTTTTCCCATTCATTTACATGACTGCCACTTTCCTAAGTACCATTCTCTGTCCCTGACTTAGCCACAGATCTCACCACCTACCTAAGTGACATGGGAACAAATAGGTGATTCCATATAAAAATTTAAACAAAGCTCACTTTTTAGTTTTCATTCTATTGAAATATTAATAAATTCCATGCAAACTAAAGCACCACTAGACATCCTTGTCATATATGAAGTCAGAATCCCGAGTTTTTCCCAATAGGTTCTTAGTACATTATCACACATGATAGCCTCAGATATAGTGTTGAAAACCACATTTGTCCAATAAAATTAGCAATAGTTTAAAGAGATTCAATTTTCAGTGCTCACATATGACAGACATTTGAAAACACTGTTTTATGGTGGGCTTCCAAAAGCTCTCTGTTATGGTTCCTTGATGTTATAATCCTGGAAAACTTTATCTGCAATCTCTCATGTATCATTTTTATTTAATTATTACCTTTCTTCATTTTTGTGTCATCTTGATTGATTAACATTTTCTTTAATATCATTTCCATGCATATTCATTTATAAAATGGATATTTACAAAAATATATAGCCATCCTATGAGAAGACAGACATCTCTTTTGGTAGAGCTTTGAAATGGTCCATCCATTCGGGAAAACAATTTGGAACACTGTCAAAAAAGCAAATGAATTGTGAATAATGACTTTTGATCCAGTGATACCATTTATTCCAAAGTGATTAAAGGAAGAGTGAAGAAACCCATATGTAAAAACACTTATAGAGAAACTATGTGTGGTGGCAAAAAAAAAAAAAAAACTGGAAACTGAAGGGATAAGCTTCAATTAGGAAAAGACTAAACAAATTATGGTCTGCAAACATAATGGAACACTAGTGCATTTTAAGAAATGAAGGGCAAAATTTCAGGAAAACCTGGGAAGATTTGTGTAAAATGATGCAAAAACAAGTGAGTAAAAACAGGAGAATAGTTTATATAATAATAACAGTATAAAATGTTATAAAATATAAGGTGTATAAACTTAATTAGCATTGAAAGACTTGGCAGTTCTAATGAACAAAATAAGAAACCACAATTCCAAAGGACTCATACTGAAACATGAAATCTGCTTTCAGATAAAGTTAATGAAATCAGTATACGTGTTAAAGCAGGTTTTCTTGTCTTTCTTTTTCCCATCTTTCCTTTTCTTCTTCCTTTCTTTACTTCCCTTCTTCTTTCCTTCCCTCTCTGTCCCTTTTTTCTTCCTTTCTTCATTCCTTCCTTCCTTCCCTTCTGTCTTTGTTTATTCCTTCTTCTCTTTCACTCTATTTCTCCTGACCTTTCCTTTTGTCCATATTTCTCCATTTATTTCTTCATTTCTCTTTTTTTCTTGCCATTTCCTTCCTTCTTTCTTCCCTCCTTGCCTTCATTTCTCCTTTATTTCCTTACTTTTTTCTTTCTTTCCTACTAGCTTTTAATGATAGCTAATATGGTCACTTGTTTTAACTGAATATGAATATATGTAGCATATTTTGTGCCAGCTTTTCAATGGATGGGGAAGGATGAGGAAAGTGGGACAGAATTCAGAACTGAAAAAGAAAATAGGATATATCCATAAATATATATGATTACATAGGTATATATTCATCATAACCAAAAAACAACCCCCATGTTAGAACCTGATTGCTACTCCTATCAAAGTTATATTTTGAATGATTAGCAGAATGCTCTCAGAAAAACCTGGAACGACTTCTATGAGATGATAAAAACCGGCATATACTGTGTAAAGTAACAGCAATATTAGAAGATAATTAGCTGTGAATGACATAAATTATCTCACTATTAGAATGACCCAAGACAACTCTAAAGGATTATGATAAATATGCTCTTTTCCCTCAGCGAATGAAGTAATAGTGTCAGAATGCAGATTGAAGGATATGTTTTTACTTTTCATTTTTGATCTATGTTTTCTTTCACAACATGATTATTATAGAAATTTTGCATGACTATGCATGGATAATATATTTTAATTGCTTGATTTATCAATAGAATAATGATGGTAGAGAGTAAAGAGCAAAGCGAATCTGTGAATAATGATCTCCTGGTTTTGCTTGCTTCATTTAGCATCAGTTCATGCAAGTCTCTCCAAGCCTTTCTGAAATCATCCTGATCATTTCTTACATAACAATAATATTCCATTACATTTATACACTATAACTTATTCAGCTATTCTCCAATTAATGGGCATCCATTCAGTTTCCAGTCCTTAGCCGCTACAAAAAGGGCTGCCAGAAACATTTTTGCACATGTTGGTCCCTTTCCCTCTTTTAAGATCTCTTTGGGATATAAGCCCACTAGAAATATTGCTGGGTCAAAGGGTATCCGCAATTTGATAGCTTTTTGAGCATGGAACTTATAATTTTTTAAAATGTTAAATTGTTTTTACATCTCACTTGGGAAAGATAGAATGTTAAATAAAAAAGGCAAAAAAGTAAAATGCTATAAAATTTAATGAACAAGAAATATCTGCTACCGATTGTCTCAAAGTCCTAGATTTTTGACCTTGAAAGACTTCTTCAGGGAAGTAGTAGTGGACATAAAGTAAAGAAAGATGGGTACTTCCGTGGATGCTACATTATGTAAAACAAGGGTAGAGCTGAATAAACCAATCAGTTTTCTTGCTTGTTGCATCTGAATGGTAGAAAATTGAAGTGATAAGAAGAGGAAAGCCCATAACCAGTTATGATGAAAATTAGGTAAAGTGAGATTATTCAGAGGAGTAGAAAATATGGCATACCAAATCAGCAGATTTGGTTCCTGAACAAGGAAAATATATTGTTACATATGTTTCTCATTCACTTTTAATTCCTTCTTTCATTCAGTGGAAAACTGCACAGGGCATTGGTAGGATGAGGAATTATGGTCTCTTTTTCCACTATCAGCAAAATCAATCAGTATTTTTGAAGCTATGTCTTTTTAAACTTACAGCTTTTTCTTTTAAGCTGTTCACAGCTATTAATGAAGGTGAGATGACCATGGAAAAGGAATATTAAGAGAGGCTAAGACAACATTTCAGAGGACATAAAAATTAAAGAACATCAATTTCATTCTTGCCTTCTAATATAGGTCAAATTGACTCTATTGATGTCACTCACAGATAATAATTACAGACAATAGGAAAAAATACAGTATATTTGGTAGGATTACTTTCCTTGCCAAAATATTAATTTTTTTTAATAGATTGAATTCCTAGGTGCAGAAATTTCCTTTACCATTGAAAAGCTTCATCTTACACAAAAATCTTAGTAAGTTTCTTTCAAAGGGAACCTGATTACTTCATGGTCGCATTGTCATTGCTGTTTAGGTTGTATGTGGTAAGAATAAAAGTGGAATAATTTTTTCTAGCCTTTACAAATATTTTGCCCTGAGTAGTTGATGATTGATGGACTTTTTGACATCTCTTTGCCTCTCTAGGTGAGTGAGCAGGTGAAAGAGTCAGAAAATGTCTAACCTGACTGCCTCCTTGACTGAATTTCTCCTCATGGGATTTTCTGACACCAGAGAGCTGCAGATCTTATATGCTTTTCTTTTCTTTCTCATTTACTCAGCAGGCCTGATGGGAAATCTTCTCATTGTCATCCTCACCACCACTGATAGGAGACTTCACACCCCTATGTACTTTTTCATTAAGAATCTTTCCATTGTGGATGCCTGCTTCATGTCAATAACTGTTCCCCCAGCATTCATTAATGCTCTGATGAACAACAGGGTTATTTCAGTTACTGGGTGTGCAATTCAGATATTTCTGCTAGTCTGGATGGCCTATGTTGAGTTTGGTTTGCTCACTGTAATGGCCCGTGATCGCTATGTTGCCATCTGCTACCCACTTCTTTATCCAGTGATCATGAACCCTCGTGCTTGCATGCAGATGACCTTAACCTGCTTGTTTACTGGGATTTTGTATGCAGGTCTCCATACTGGTTTAACATTTCGATTGTCTTTCTGCCAATCTAATGTGATCCACCAATTCTTTTGTGATATCCCCTCTCTACTCAAGATCACATGTTCAGACATATTCTTCAATTTGATATCTTTATTTGTTTCTGCTCTACTGCTTGTTGGCTGCTTTGCCTTCATCGTTGTGTCATATATTAGAATATTTTCCACTGTGCTTAGATTTCCAGTGAAAGAAGACCAGAGAAAAGCCTTCTCTACTTGTATCCCTCACATCATTGTGGTTTCTTTGTTCCTTATTTCAGGCTCTTACATGCACCTACAAACACCTTCAGATTCTGTATCCATTAAAAATATAATTGTTTCAATATTCTATTCCATAATTCCTCCCTTTCTGAACCCTATTTTATATAGTCTAAGGAATAAGCAGATAAAAGAGGCTGTAAGATTATTAGTGAAGAGAAAGTTTTTTTTTAATCAATAAACATAAATTATATTTCTTTCTTAATGATGTTGTTACTTCATTTATAAATTTAACATCCCATATAAATATCTTTTTTCTTTCTCTGTCTCTGTCTCTGTTTCTCTGTCTGCCTCTCTCTCTTTCTCTCTTTTTTTCTCTCTTTTTCTCCCTCCCTCCCTTTTTCCCTGATTTCCTCCCTCCCTCCAACTCTTTCTCTCACTCTGTGTGTGTGTGTGTATGTGAGTGTGTGTGTGTGTGTCTATAGCATTCTGTTGGTTTTTTAGTTGCTATTTATCTGTAGATGGGTAATGATGAATCACAGGTCTAAATGAAGAAAAAAGTCATTAGAGTTGACCTAGATATTACAGATTTCAGCATCAATATTTAATGAGGCATATTCACAAATTCCAAATAATATAATTCCTTTAATCCTTAAGTGGCATCCAGCAGCCCTGCTTATGATATATAAATGAGGAATATACAGCACATGTGGTTCAGAGGATTTTTTTCCCTTCACATCAAATTCACACAGATTATTGTGTTCCCTTAGACCAGGAAGATTTCATCTCAACATGACGATAGTAGAAGTATTTCAAGAGATTAATACTATGTCCTTTTTTTGAGTGACATGAATTTTTGTATGTAATTGTGATGGAATGTAATATACTATCCTATAAGAAATGATAAGCTCAATAATCTTAGAAAAACAAGAAAAAACTTGCATGCATACTTATTTATGTATAATGGTAGTCATCTCTAGGGGAGGGAGGGGGGAAGAAAAAAGAAAAATAAGAATGAAAGAGAACTTACTAGATAATTTTATTAAATATTAAAAGGAATAACAAATTATACATAATGGATTTCTAGTTTCAGGTGTGATCATCTTTTTATTATACTATGCTATGAAAATGCTTGTTTTATTCCAAAAATATAATTATAATAAAAAAATAAAGTTTAATTTTGAATTTATTATTATATTTATAGCAAGCTTCATGGAATAGATATTTACAGTTAGATAGAAACTTTATATGATTTTTTGTATATGGAAATATACTTTATCTTTTTAACTGTCTCTCTATTCAATAGCCCTACCCCTAGTTTACATTCTTTCCAAAACTTGTGGAATATTTTAATACTTTCCTAATTGGTTTTTAGGACTCAGTAATACCATCTTTAGAAATGGACTTGCCATTCTTCATACAGTTGTGGAAATACTTTATGTAAGGAATTTGCTTAATCATGTCACTCTCCTACTCAGAAAGCATTAAAAGCTCCCTCTAGCCTCAGGGATCAAACACAGACTACAATATGTACACCTCAATGTCTCTCACAGTTTAACTAATCTTCATTCAAGACTGGAAATGAAATAGCAAGTGGAGGAATCTCAAAATGGTCAGAAGAGCAATAACATAATTAAAAGTCTAAAAAGAAAACAAAAAGATGGATGTTAGGATAACATCAGAATATCAGAGAAGAAAATACAAGGTAAAAATAGAGTATTTTAGACAATATTAGTAGATTTTTTGGAAAAAATAGTAATTGATTTGAAACACGAAAAGCACAATACAGAAGAAAAAAATGTTAAAATAAAAAAATGAAATGTCAGTAATAACTGAATGAGTAAAAAAAATTTCTTAAATTTAAAAAAAATTTCTCAAATTATTTTTTACAGTAATCAAAACACTGATCCAAACTCTGAGGAGATGAATACAACAAAAGGAGAAATGAAATGATAAATACTACAATTTAACCTTTGTTAATTTATATATTCAATGTCACACAGATTATTAAAAATTTAACGGAATTAGAATTATAATTTGTAATAGCGAAAAATCAAGCATATCAAAGGAAATAATGAAAAAAAGTAAAACAAAAAGTTTCAGCTGTATCAGATGTTAAAATGTATGACAAAGCAGAAATTATTGAAACCATCTGGTATTGGTTAAAAAATAGAAAGGTAAAATAATTGAACCGAGTACACAAAAATTTGAAGCAGCAAATGAATACAGGAACATTGTATTTAACATATTAAAACCTAAGTTTTGGGGATAAGAATCCATTACTTGATAAAAATTGTTAAGAATATGAAAAATAATAAGGCATAAATTGAGTATTAACTAAAGCATTTCAGAATTTACTAAGTTAGGGCTAACATTGTTTTTAGTCCTAGAAACAGAAATAATAAGAAAAAATCTGAAGAACATCAAATCTATTTCTTACAAAACTTCTGGACATGCAAATGATTTGTGAATTCACAAGAGATGGAAAGTAGAATGAGATGAAATTTTGTACACAGAAAAAATATAGCTGAGATCAGAAGGAAAGCAGAAAATTGGAGAAAATTTTCTTTTAATTTTTCATGAAAGCTTTTTTATTTTGAAAATATATGTATAATTTTCATGTTACCAACAAAGTCCAGCAGTAAGAGATACAAAGAGAAATTCCATTTAAAATAACCATTGATAGTATAAAATATTTGGGAATCAATCTGCCAAGGGAAAGTCAGGAGCTATATGAGCAAAACTACAAAACACTTTCTCCACAAATAAAGTCAGATCTCATTGGATGGAAAAATATGAAGTCCTCATGGGTAGGCCAAGAGAATATAATAAAAATGACAATACTACCTAAATTAATCTGCTTATTTAGTGCCATACCAATCAAACTCCCAAGAAATAATGTTACAGATCTCAAAAAAATAGCAACAAAGTTAATCTGGAAGAAAAAAGGTCAAGAATTTCAAGGGAATTAATGAAAAAAAAAATGCTAATGAATGTGGCCTGGCTGTGCCAGATCTAAAACTATATTATAAAGCAGCAGCCATCAAAACCATTAGGTACTGGATAAGAAATAAAGTAGTTGATCAATTGAATAGGTGAGGATCACTGGACAAAATAGGTGATAAGTATAATAATCTAGTCTTTGACAAACCCAAAGGACCCAGCTTTCGGGATAAGAACTCACTATTTGCCAAAAAAACTGCTGAGAAAACTGGAAATTAGTATGGAAGAATTTAGGGCTCAACCCACACCTAACAACAAATACCAAGATAAGATCTAAATGGGTTCATTATTTAGATATAAAGAGTGATATTTTAAACAAATTAGAGGAACATAAGATAATTTACCTCTCAAATCTGTGGAGGAGGAAGGAATTTGTGACCAAAGAAGAACTGGAATTCATAACTGAACATCATATAGATAATTTTGATTATATTAAGTTAAAAAGTTTTTGTACAGACAAAACTAATGCAGGCAAGATCAGAAGGGAAGCAATAAATTGGGAAGTCATTTTTACATTTAAGGGTTCTGATAAAGGCCTCATTTCTCAAATATATAGAGAATTGTCTCATATTTATAAGAATTTAAGCCACTCTCCAATCAATAAATGGCCAAATGATATGAACAAATGATTTTCAGATGAACAAATTCAAACTATTTCTAATTATATGAGAAGGTGCTCTAAATCACTATTGACCAGAGAAATGCAAATTAAGAGAACTGAGATACCACTGCACATCTCTCAGATTGACTAAAATGACAGGAAAAGAAAAACAGGCATTTTGGATGGGATGTTGGAAAAGTGGGACACTAATACATTGTTGGTGGATTTGTTAATGGATGCAATCATTGTGGAGAGCAATTTGGAACTATGTTCAAAAATTTATCAAACTGTTCATATCCTTTGACCCAGCAGTATTTCTACTGAGCTTATACCCCAAAGAGATCTTAAAGGAGGGAAAGGGACCAACATGTGCAAAAAATGTTTGTGGCAGCCATGTTTTTAGTAGCAAGAAAGTGGAAAGTGAATGTATGCCCATTTATTGGAGAGTTGGTGACTGTCATTGGAATATTATTGTTCTATAAGAAACAGCCCACAAGATAATTTCAGAGAGGCCTAGAGAGACTTACATGAACTGATCCTAAGTGCAATGAGCAGAACCAGGAGATCATTGTTCAAAACAACATCAATATATGACAATCATTTCTGATGAGCATGACTCTTTCCAACAATGAGATTATTGATACCACTTCCAAGGATCTTGTAGATGGAGAGAGCCATCTACACAAAGAGAGGACTGCAAGATCTGAGTGTGGATCACAACATAACATTCTCACTGTTTCTGTTATTGTTTGCTTATATTTTGTTTTCTTACTTATATACTTTCTTTTTTGATCTAATTTTTCTTGTGCAGCAAGAGAATTGTATAGATATGCTTATATATATTGGATTTAACATATATTTTAACATGTTTTACAGATATTGAATTGCTTGCTATATAAGGGTGGGGTGGGGTGAAGGAAGAGAAAATATGAAACAGAAGGCTAAGCAAGGGTTAATGTTGTCAAATTATCCATATATATGTTATGAAAATACAAAGCTTTTAAAAAGCATATGCAGAGATAATTTTTAACATTCATTCTTGCAAAACCTTGTAGTTCAATTTTTCCCCTTCCCTTCCCCCTAACTCTTCTCCTGGATAGCAAGTAATTCAATATATGTTAAATATGTGCAATTCTTCTATACATATATGGAGGAAGACTTTATAACAGTACTCAGATAAAGGTCTCATGTCTCAAATATATAATTTTTTTTCAAATGTATAAGTATTCAAGTCTTTCCTCAGTTGATAAATGGTCAAAAGATATAAATGGGAAGTTTTTTTTTTAGTAAAAATAACAAGACAATTTATAGTCATATGAACATGTTTCAATTCGTTATTGATTAGAGGCATACAAAATAATTAATTTTGACATAAAATTTCATATCTACCAGATTGGCTAAGATGATAGAAGCAGAAAGTTATAAATGTTGGAGTGGATATGGAATTTTTTTCAATAATAACTTATTATTTTTATAATATATGCAAAGATAATTTTCACCATTCATCCTTGCAAGACATTATGTTCCAAATTTTTCTGCCTCCATTTCCCCCCCACTTCCACCTCCAGGTGGCAAGTAATCCAATATATGTAAAACATGATCACTTCTTCTATGCTATGGAAAAATTGAAAAGTGAATTCACTATTGAAATTGTGAACTGACCCAACAATTTTGAAGATCCATCTGGAATTGTGACCAATGAATTATTATAGTACCTATAGCTTTGAGCTATTAATACCATTACTTCTCCATCTCTCTTTTTCTGTTGGCAAATATTTAAAAAATTTGGGGATGCACCTGTCAGTTGGGGAATTGTTGAAAAATTGTAGTATTTTATTGTCATTATCAGGACAATCTAGGCAATAACTTTAACAATTTAGTGTTTGATAAAACCAAAGACCCCAAATTTTGAGATAAATACTCACTTTTCAGCAAAAACTGCTGGGAAAATTGGAAACTAGTGTGGAACAAATTAGGGATGGACCCATACCTAACACCACATACCAAGATAAGATCTAAATGGGTTCATGATCTAGATATAAAGAGTGATATTGTAAGCAAATTAGAGGAACGTAGTATAGTTTTTTCTCTCAGACCTGTGGAGATGGAATACATTTATGTCCAAAGAAGATCTGGAACTCCTAATTGAACACCAGATAGATAACTTTGATTATATTAAGTTAAAAAGTTTCTGTACAAATAAAACTAATGCAGACAAGATTAGGAGGGAGGCATCAAATTGGGAAATCATCTTTACATTTAATGGTTCTGATAAAGGCCTCATTTCTAAAATATAAAGAGAATTGTCTCATATATATATGAATTCAAGCCACTCTTCAATAGATAAGTGGTCAAGGGATATGAACAGACAATTTTCAGATGATGAAATTAAAACCATCTCTAGTCATATGAAAAGTTGATCCAAATCACTATTGATCAGAGAAATGCAAATTAAGACAACTCTGAGGTCCCACTACACACCTGTTAGATTGGTTAACATGACAGGAAAAGATAACGATGAATGTTGGAGGGGATGTGGGAAAACTGGGACACTAATACATTGTTGGTAGAACTGTGAACGGATCCAGCCATTCTGGAGAACAATTTGGAACTACGCTCAAAAAGTTATCAACTGTGCATACCCTTTGACCCAGCAGTGTTTCTGTTGCGCCTATATCCCAAAGAAATCTTAGAGGAGGGAAAGGGCCCCACATATGCAAGAATGTTTGTGGCAGCCCGTTTTGTAGTGGCTAGAAACTGGAAACTAAGGGAATGCCCATCAATTGGAGAGTGGATGAATAAATTATGGCATATGAATGTTATGGAATATTATTGCTTTGTAAGAAACGACCAGCAGGACGATTTCAGAGAGGCCTGGAGAGACTTGTATGAACTGATGCTGAGTGAAATGAGCAGAATCAGGAGATCATTATACACAGCAACAACAATATTACATGATGATCAATTCTGATGGACATGGCTCTCTGCAACAAAGAATTGTCTCAAACCAGTTCCAATTGTTCACTGAATATACACCCAGACAGAGGGATATGAAATATGGAGCACAACATAACATTTTCATGCTCTCTATTGACGTTTGCTTGCATTGTGTTTCCTTTCTCTGATTTTCTTTTTTTTCTTGGAGATAGGATTTTTCTTGCAGAACCTGTCAAGTATTTCAACATTATTAACATGTAGAGGATTTCCTGCCATCTAGGGGAAGGGAGGGGACTGGGGGTAAAATTTTTAATGGAAAGCTTTGTAAAGATCAATGCTGGGGAACTACCCATACATATGTTATACAAATAAAAAGCTTTAATAAAAAAAGTATTTTATTGTCATGAAATGTTTCTTTGCTATAACATAAAGCAATGACATCATTGCTTTAAAAAACAGAATTGCATGAAATAATGGAGAGTAACATGAGCAGAATCAAGAGATACTATATATAATAATAGCACTTCAGTATTAAGAACAACTTCATGGGAGTGTGGAGTCTCTTGTCCATGGTAGTGATATAACAATGAGGAGATTTCCCATCAGGCCTGATGAGTAAATGAGAAAGAAAAGCAAAGAATATAAGATTGTAGCTCTCTGGTGCTAGAAAACTCCATGAGGAGAAATTCAGTCACAGAGGTGGTCATGTTAGACATTTTCAGACTCTACTGATTGACCTAGTGTGAAAAAATTAAACAATCTATCAATCCTCAATTATTAATGACAAGCCCTGTTTTTGTCATGACTGTATAAGACATGGCCCCTGTTGTGTATGATTATGTGACTGTGGGGCAGTCTAGTTAGCTTTTAAGGAAAAACTCACTTAAAGTGATATGAGAAATGCATACTTGCACTGGTAAAGGACATTTCTGCACCATAATATTATCTATTAAAAACACAGACATTTAAGGAAGCAAATTAATGCTGACTTCCTTTATTTTTTGTATAATGTGTTGTTTCTCTTTGAAAGAATATATCAGTACAATCTATTGTTCTCACTGTGCATTTTTTGTCAGTTCTAAAATCAAAACTTTAGAATATTTGGTTTCTACTACCTATTGCATTTTTACAACTATGATAGAAACCTACATACTCACACAATCACATGTAGTTTAACTATCCCATTGCATTCCCACTCAATTGAGATGTTTTTATTGCTTTTTGCTATTCTAGACTGAATCATTCTAATTCTAACCATGCTTCCACATGTATTTCAATTTAATAATAGGTGACTTCCCCTTATCAGGAAAGAATGAAAGTAAGGAAATTTTTGGGAAAAGAGGAGAGAGAGAAAGATTAAACAAAGAGAGAGAGAAAGAGAGAGAGGAAGAATCAGACAGAAGAAAAAGAAAAGAAGATCAAGCTAAAGAAGAAGAAGAAGAAGAAAATAATAGAAAGAAGAAGAAGAAGAAGAAGAAGGAGAAGAAAAGAAAGGAGAGCAGAGAGAGTCAAAAGAAATGAAAGAAAAAAGGAATGGAGATAAGGGAGAGAGGGAGGGAAGAAGGAAAAAAGAAAGATAAATGAAGGAAAGAAGAACAAGAAAAAAAGAAAAAAGGAAAGAAAAGAATCAGAGAAAAAGAGTGAGGGAAGAAGGGAAAATGCAAAGAAAACATCAACAGAAATAGTGAAAATGCTGTGTTGTGCTCTACACTGAGATGCCACAGGCCTCTCCCAGGGTGTAGATGGCTTTGTTCATCACGGAAAACTTGTTGAAGAGAGCCACGTCCATCAGAATTGATCACTGTATAGTCTTGTTGCCGTGTATAATGATCTCCTAGTTCTGCTCATTTCACTTAGCATTAGTTCATGCAAGTCTCTCCTCTCCTTCTGAAATCATCCTTTGGTAGTTTCTTATAGAACAAATATTTTCCATGACATTCATACACCATAACTTATTCAGCCATTCCCCAATTAATGGGCATTCATTCAGTTTCCAGCTTCTTGCCAATACAAAAAGGGCTGCCACAAACATTTTTGCACAAGTGGGTCCCTTTCCCTGCTTTAAGATCTCTTGGGCATATAAATCCAGTAGAAACACTGTTGAGTCAAAGGGTATGGACAGTTTGATAACTTTTTGAGCAGAGTTCCAAATTGCTCTCAATTTGGATATGTTGGATCTGTTCAGAGTGCAAGTTTTGGTGTCCCAATTTTTCCGCATCCCTTCCAAAAATTGTCATTATCTTTCCCTGTCATCTTAGCCAATCCAGGAGGATAATTTTAGAGAGGTCTGGAGAGACTTTCATGAACTGATGCTAAGTGAAGTGAGCACAACCAGGAGATCATTATACATTGCAATAACAAGATTATACAATGATCAATTCTGATGGACATGACTCTTTTGAACAGTGAGATGATTGAGGCTATTCCCAATGATCTTGTGATTAAGAGAACCATCTACAACCAGAGAGAGGACTGTAGGAACTGAGTGTAGAGCAAAACATAGCATTTTCATTTTTTTGTTGTTGTTTACTTGCATTTTATTTTCTTTCTTATTTTTTTCCTTTTTGATCTGAAAGTTTTTATGCAATATAATTATATAAATATGTACATATATATTGAAATTAACATATATTTTAAAATGTTTAATATATACAAGATTAATTGTCATCTGGGGAGGGGTGAAGGGAAAGGATGGGGAAATTAGGAACATAAGCTTTTGCAACGGTCAATGTTGAAAAATTATCCATGTATATATTTTGAAAATAAAAAAAACACTTTAATTAAAAAAGAAGAAACCCCCCAAAATACATAAGCTTTTAGTAAATTTGATTAGAAAAAGGGACAAAGAAAATAAATTGCCAGTATCAAAAATGAAAAGTCTGAATTTAGGACCAATGGAGAGAAAATTAAAGCCATAATAAGCAACTATTTTTCCCAACTGTGAACTAAACAAATTTAATAATCTAAATACTTCATATTACAAAGATTTTTCAGATTATCAGAGGAGGAAAGAAATTACTTAAATAGGTTTTTTAGAATAATAAATTGAACAAGATATTAACTTCTGAAGAAAAAGCCTTGCTAGCTAAATGGATTTCCAAGTGAATTCTATCAAACATTTGAAGAACAATTAATTCCAACATTAAGTAATTTGAAAAAAAAATATGAAAAGGAGATCTATGAAATTCCTTTTGTGACACAGGTATGGTGCTGATATGTAAGCCAAGAAGGGCCAAAACAGAAAAAGAAATTTACATACCAATTTGCCTAATGAAAATGGATGCAAAAATTTAAATAAAAAATTAGGAAAGAGATTACAAAATTTTAATGCCCAGGATAACAAACTATGACCAAGTAGAATTTATATGAGAAATGCAGGGCTGGTTTAATATCCAGAAAAGTTACCATAATTGGCTATATCAATAACCAATAACAAAATCATACATGCACAAAAATATTTTACGAAATGCAACACCCATTCCTGTTAGAAACAATAGAGATCATAAGAATAATGTTTTTTCCTTTAAATGATAAGTAGCTTCTATCTAAAACCATAAGCATTATTTATAATGAATAAAATAGAAACATATTCCCAAAGAGTTCAAAGGTGAAACAAAGTTGCCCAATATCATCATTACTATTCAATATTGTATTAGAAATATTAGCTTTAGTAATAAAAGAAGAAAAAGAAATTGAAGGAATTGGGGTAGGTAAGGTGGAAACAGAATTATCAGTCTTTGCAGTTACAAGGGTAGCATACTTAAATATTTCTAGAGAATCAATTAAAAAACTACTAGAAACAATGAACAAATTTAACAAAGTTGCAAGATACAAAATAAATCCACATAAATCATCAGCATTTGTATATGTTATCAATAAAGTCCAGCAGGAAGAGACAGAAAAATTCTGTTTAAAATAATTGTAGAAAATATAAAATACTTGGGAGTGCACCTGACAAGACAAAGCCAGGAAATATATGAAAACAAGTATGAAAACCTTTGCAGACAAATAAAGTTAAATCTAAATAATTGGAAGATTATCAAGTGCTCATGGGTGGGGAGGGCTAGTATAATAAAAAATGAGAACTCTATTTAAATTTATATACGTATTGAGTGCCGTATCAATCAAGCTGTCAACAAATTGTTTAATGGAACTAGAAAAAATATTAAATGAAAAAAAGTGAAGAATTTCAATAGAATTTATGGGGGGAAAGCCAAAAAAATGGCCTAGTTGTACCAAACTTAAAAGTATGATATAGAGCAGTGGCCATAAAAACTCTTTGATACTGGCTGAGAAATAAAGTGGTGCATCAGTGGAATAGGTGAGGTTTACAAGACACAATTGCCAATGACCATAGTAATCTAGTGTTTGATAAACTCTATGATTCCAGCTTCTAGGATAAGAGCTTACTATTTGCCAAAAATTGCTAGGAAAATTGGAAAATAGTATAGCAGAAACTAGGCACTGACCATCATCTAACATTCTTTATAAAGATAAGGTATAAATGTGTTCATGATTTTGACATAAAGAGTGATATTATAAGCCAATTTTGAGAACAAGGAATACCCTATGTCTCAGATCTCTATCACTTATACTCTTAAAGAGCTTCCCAGAGTACTAAGAATTAAAAGATTTACCCAGTGTAATACATATCACCAGATGGACTATAGACTTAACATGAAATCAGTTTAGGTTGAGACAAGCTGACAAAAGCCAATATAGGAAAGGTTAGGGAATAGATACACACATTTTCCCACCTTTCGTAGGACTACACATCTAACCAACCCTTTGGAAATCAATTTAGAATTTATAAGGTAGGTCACTAGAAGGTGTGTAATATTTAATAATGAGAAAAATTAATGGGTATATATCCCAAAGGCATCAATTCTAGTAGTAAAAGTACTATAGATATGAAAGATTCATAGCAATATCTGTCCTAATAGAAAGAAAATGGAACAACTCTTATATTAGTATTAAAAACAAATTAGATTCTGTGATCAAATGAGAAATATAAAAGAAGATTAACGCTTAATAGAGCAGAAAACACGAGAACAACGTAGAAGACATTCTTTTCCTCTTGGTAGAAGGTTGTTGAATTATAGGTTTAAAATGTTTTCTCATCTGCCAGATATCATTATTTTATAGGTTGATTTCCTTAACTAGTTTCTTCCTTATAAAGAATGGCAAAAGCATAAGAAGGAATTATTTGGAAATAAACATGATGTAAAAAGAAATATCTTTTAAAATATTTTACCCCAAATTTGTGAAGTTTTTTTTTGCTTATGTGTCAACCAAAGGCTTAACTATAGTCATAGTGCATCTGTATCAACTGTGCTAACAAGCTAACTAGTCCTCAGGACTCTTGAGTCTCTGCTGTTCTGCCTTTTGAAGAATGTAGGAATGGGACTTATTCCAGTCTTTTGAGGGATGTTGAGACATGGTGAATCCTACAACTATAATACAAACCCACTCCCAAGAATATTAACATTTCTTGAACTCCAACCCAATGCATCTAAGGGGACATTTTTTGGCACCTACTCTTTTCTACCCAGAAAAAAAAATACCTCAGGGCACTGATCTACAACTTTTTGATGAGCAGGGACATTATCCAAAGGGAGATGAAAGGAATGTCCAACAAAGGTTAAATTGGCCTTATGGGGCCATTTAATCAAACATTCTCTCTAAGTATAGCTACAAATACAGTGGGGAAAATTGAGGGAAAACCTGCTTCCCACATAAGAAAAAGAACAGAATTACCACAACTAGACAAGACTATAATTTTCTGCCAATCCAGCCTGTGCAGAGGGGAATTCTGGAAGTTTTTCTGTGGCAGAGCAATTTAGTAATATCATCTAGGAGCAGCTCACATTGCAGAAGCTGACAGCAAGGAGATTTGTTTTTATTAAGGTTAGTTACAGAGGTTTTGAATGGAATGCTTTCTCTCCTTCCATTTTTCTTTTATTTTTTCCTCCCTTTCTCTTTCCCTGCATCCCTCCTTCCTTCGTTCTTTCATTCCTTTCTTCCTTCCTTCTTTCCTTCTTTTGTTCCTTCTTTCCTTCCTCAGTTCCTTCCTTTCTTCTTTTCTTCTTTCCTCCCTTTCTTCCTTCATTTCTACATTCATCTTTCCCTGCTCCCTTTCCCTTTTTCTATTCCTGCATACATCCCTTCTTTTTAAACATTTTTCTATTTTCAATCCTTTCTGGTAAAGGTATTTCATATTTTAGGAAAGGGACATAGAAGGGAAACCATAAAGTGAATTAAATGGCTTAGGTTTTACAATAGCACAAATTAGTCAAAAATCTCAATTTCATGGAGATATAATGGGTCAATTCATATTTGTATGACCCTGCGAGTGTGTAGGTTTGTTTTGGAGATGTAGAACTAGAGTAGATCATAGAGGTCATCCACTTCAGTGATGTCATTTTGGAGATGACAAAAATACACAGAAAGTGATTCATTCAAAGTTGCACAGCTGGACATGACAACTCAAATATAAAGCCAGGTCTACTGATCCCAAAGTCAGTGCCATTCTCCATATAGAGTGAAAATTCTCCATCATTCAGCCAAGCAGTCACTCTGGTAAAAACATTGAGTGCAGTTACCCCTGCTAGATATGAGTTTTCCCAGCAATGCTAAAGGATACTAAATGAAAGGAAGAAGACAGTGCTTTTCTGTGTCTGCCAATATTTGCAAAATTGAGTACTTCAAATCCTGAGCAGAGAAGTTTCAAACTTTTCAAAAGAGCTGAATTCAAATTTTGAAATACAAAAGCAGGAGAAAGAAAACTAAAGAATTTGACCATTTGTAATCTAAAAGTGAAATCTTGCACCCCCAAATCCAGTGACTTTCCATCTCTCTAACCTCTTTTAAAAATATTTCTGATCTAGATATTTAATCATATTTCTGTCTGTAAAATTATCCCCTTTCCCATTCATTTACTTAACTGCTGGGTTCCTAAGGACCATTCTCTGTCCCTGACTCAGCCACAGATCTCACCACCTACCTAAGTGACATGGGAACAAATAGGTTATTCCATATAAAAATTTAAACAAAGATCAGTTTTTAGTTTTTATTCTATTGCAATATTAATGAATTACATGCAGACTAAAGCACCAGTAGGCATCCTTGTCATATAGGAAGCCAGAGTTAAAAACAAAAACAAAACAAACAAAAAAAAACTTCCAATAGCTTCTTAGTGCATTATCACAAATGATAGTGCTGAAAACCTCATTTGTCCAATACAAATAGCAACAGTTATATTCATATGCTCACATATGACAGGCATTTGGAAACACTTTTATGATGAGCTTGCAAGATTTTTTATCTCTGTGTTATTGTTCCTTGATGTTATAATCCTGGAAAACTTTATCTGCAATCTCTCTTGTATCATTTTTTATTTAATTGCTGCCTTTCTTCCTTTTGTATCATATTGATTGATTAATATTTCCTTTAATATCATTTCCATGCACATTCATTTATAAAATGAATATTCCAAAAATATATAGCCCTTCTTTGAGAAAACAGAAATCTCTTTTGGTAGGGCTTTGAAATGATCCATCCATTCTGGAAAACAATTTGGAACACTGTCAAAAAAGCAACTGAATTGTGAATAATGCCTTTTGATCGAATGATACCTTTGATTCCAAAGTGATTAAAGGAAGAGCGAAGGAACCCATATGTAATAACATCTGTATAGAAACTATGCATGCTGGAAAAATACTGGAAACTGAGGGGATGAACTTCAATTGGGGAAAGATTAAATGAATTATGGTCTGCAAACATAATGGAACACTAGTGCATTTTAAGAAATGAAGGGGGGGTAGCTAGGTGGCGCAGTGGATAGAGCACCAGCCCTGAAGTCAGGAGGACCTAAGTTCAAATCTGATCTCAGACACTTAACATTCTCTAGCTGTGTGACCCTGGGCAAGTCACTTAACCTCAATTGCCTCAGCAAAAAGCAAAAAAAAAAAAAAAATGAAGGGCATCATTTCAGAAAAACCTGGGAAGATTTGTGTAAAATGATGCAAAGACAAGTAAGTAGAAACAGGAGAATAGTTTATATAATAATATTATAAATTCTTATAAAAGTATAAGGTGTATAAACTTAATCAACTTTGAAAGACTTGGCAGTTCTAATGAACAAAATAAGAAACCACAATTCCAAAGGACTCATGCTGAAAGATGAAATCTGCTTTCAGATATAGTTAATGGACTCAGCATATGTGTTAAAGCAGGTTTTCTTGTCTTTCTTTTTCCCATCCTTCCTTTTCTTCTTCCTTTCATTACTTCCCTTCTTCTCTCCCTCCTGCTGTCCTTTTTTCTTCCTTCCTTCCTTCCTTCCTTCCCTCCTTCCCTCTTTTCTTCCTTCCCTTCATCCTCTGTTTATTCCTTCTCTCTCACTCTATTTCTCCTGACCTTTCCTTATGTCTATATTGCTCTATTTATTTCTACTTTATTTCTCTTTTTTTCTTGCTATTTCCTTCCTTCCTTCTTCCCTCTTTCCCTCTCTGTCCCTTCTTCTTTCCTTCCTTCTTTCTTCCATTCCTGTTTTAATTTCTCCTTTCTTTCCTGTTATCTTTTAATGATAGCTAATATGGTCACTTGTTTTAACTGAATGTCCATATGTGTAGCATAATTTGTGCCAGCTTTTCAATGGATGGGGAAAATTGAGGAAAGTGGGACAGAATTCAGAACTGAAAAAGAAAATAGGATATATCCATAAATATATATGATTACATAGGTATATATTCATCATAACCAAAAATGTAACTCCCATGTTAGAACCTGATTGCTACTCCTTTCAAAGTTATATTTTGAATGATTAGCAGAATGCTCTCAGAAAAACCTGGAACGACTTCTATGAGATGATAAAAACCGGCATATACTGTGTAAAGTAACAGCAATATTAGAAGATAATTAGCTGTGAATGACATAACTTTTCTTACTATTAGAATGACCCCAGACTCTAAAGGACTATGATGAAAATTGTCTTTCCCCCCCAGAGAATGAACTGACAGTATCAGAATGCAGATTGAAGGATATGTTTTTACCTTTCATTTTTGATCTATGTTTTCTTTCACATGATTATTATAGAAATTTTGCATGAGTATGCATGTAATTAATAT
>JAJPUD010009086.1:54841-79362 GCA_023553655.1 Myrmecobius fasciatus | reverse complement strand
AGATTACAATTGTCATTGAGTATTTTGTCCTGTGAACCTAACCTATAGAACTGATCCACTACTCTATTTCTTATCCAGTACCAAATGGTTTTGGTGACCACTGCTTTATAATATAGTTTTAGATCTGGTGCAGCTAGGCCACCCTCATTTGCATTTTTTTTCATTAATTCCCTTGAAATTCTTGACCTTTTGTTTTTCCAGATGAATTTTGTTGTTATTTTTTCTAGGTCAGTTAAATAATCTCTTGGGAGTTTGATTGGTATAGCACTAAATAGATAGATTAGTTTAGGATCCTGTGTAATTCTAATGACAGTTCCTCGGTATTTGAACTGTTTCTTTCTAGCTGCTTGCAGTATCTTTTCCTTGGTGCGGTAGTCCTGAAATTTGGCCACGATATTCCTTGGGGTTTTAATTTTGGGGTCTCTTTCTGGAGGTGATCGGCGAATTCTTTCAATGCCAACTTTGCCTTCTGATTCTAAAACATCATGGCAAATCTCTTTCATGATTTCCTGGAAGATAGCATCCAGGTTCTTTTTTTTCATCGTGGCTTTCAGGGAGTCCGATAATCCTTAAATTGTCTCTCCTTTATCTGTTTTCCAAGTCAGTTGTTTTTCCTAGGAGATATTTCATATTTTCTTCTATTTTTTCATTTTTTTTTGTTTTTGTTTAACTGATTCTTGAAGTCTTATTGAGTCATTTACTTCTATTTGTTCAATTTTAATTTTTAAAGTATTATTTCCTTCAGTTATCTTTTTTAGCTCCTTTTGTAGCTGGCCAATTGAATTTCTGGATTCAATGCATTCTTTTTCCATTTTGCCAGTTTTATTTTTCAGTGAATTGTTGTCTTTTTCCAATTCACCAATTTTGTTTTTCAGTGAACTGTTTTCTTTTTCTAATTCACCAGTCCTATTTTCCAGTTTTTGATATTTCTGTTGCCCTGATCTCAATTTATTTCCCCATTCTTCTTCTAGCTCTCTTTTGAGATTCTTAATGCAATCATCCAGGTAAGCCTTCTGAAAGGGAGACCAACTTAAGTCTGCCTTTGTGGCTTCATCTGGGATTGTTTTCATAATGTCAGGATCTGGGGACTGTTCTATTTTTTCTCCGTAAAAGCTTTCTATGGTGAGAGCTCTCTTCTGCTTCTTGCTCATGATTTAAAGTTGGGATATTGGTCAAAAGCACAGAAAACTGCAACAATTTGAATTTGCCCTGGGGCAGTTTGCCGAATTGACTTCCGGTCTGAGGCTAGTCGGGCTAGATTCGCACTAGGACCACGTTTTCAGCTGCTCGCGATCCACCCTTTACCAAAGGCAGATCTTCCAAAGCACTTGCCTACAAGCTGAGCAAAGTGGCCCAGGTGTCTCCCAGGGGCTTTCTGGGTGCCTCAAATCTGCCCCTCTATAGCAGCCCTGACTTCTGAACCCGGCTGGAGTCTGATTGCTACCAGGGGCTGATTTCCCCTGAGGCTAACCTTCTCTGGAGTTCTTTCAAGGTAGATTTTTGATAGAAGTGCGTTGCAGTCCAAATGTTTGGCGAGGCCCTCACTCAAAAACCAGTTTGGAGGCTCACTTTGTCTGGGTTTGAGGGAAGGTCCCTGGAGTTCACAGAGAAAGCTGTCTGCAGTTCGCCATCTTGGCTCCGCCCCCGCAATTACCAAAAAAATCAATTCTTTATGGATAGGCCAATTTAACAAGAAAAATCACAATTCAGCCTAAATTAATTTATTTATTCAGTGCCATCCCAATCAAACTGCTGAAATGATTTTATAGCATTACAAAAGTAATAATGAAATTCATCTGGAAGAACAAAAGGTCAAGAATATCAAGGAAATTAATGAAAACATGCAAAAGCAGGTGGCCTCACTGTACCATGTCTAAAACTATATTATTAAGTAGCAATTATTAGAAACTCTTTAGTACTGGTTAAGAAATAAAGTACTGGATCAATGAAATAGGTTAAGTACACAAGACCCAGTAGTCAGTGACTATAGTAATGTGTTTTATAAGCATAAAAATTCCAGCTTTTTTTTTTATAAGAAATTATTATTTTACAAAAACTGCTTGAAAAACTGGAAAACAATATGGCAGAAACTAAGCATAGACCAACATCTCACGCTGTATGATAAGATAAGGTAAAAATGGGTACATGATTTACATATAAAGGATAATACCATTAAACAAATTATGAGAGTAAGGAATAATTTACCCAATAGATGAAAGGAGAAGGGAAGAATTTATAACCAAATAAGAGATAAATAAATTATGAAATGCAAAATGGATAATTTTGATTATATCAAATTTTTAAAAAGCCAATGTAGTCAAATTTAGAAGGAAAGCAGAAATGACAATTTTATACCCAGTGCTTCTGATAAAGGTCTCATTTCTAAATGAGGAGAATAGAATCAAATATATAAAAATGCAAGTTATTCCTCAACTGATAAAAGTTCAATTTTCAGATGAAGAAAATAAAGCTACCTTAAGTCATATTTAAAAAGTGCTTTAAATCAATATTGATGAGAAATGCAAATTAAAACAACTCTGAAGTACCACTTCATGTCTATTAGATTAGCTAACATGACAAGAAAAGACAATGATAAATGTTGGAGGGGATATGGAGGAAATTGGAGCACTGATGCATTGTTAAGAGTTATGAACTGATCCAACTCTTCTGGAGAGCATTGAAACTCTATACAAAAGTCTATAAAATTATGTATGTCCTTTGATCCAGCAATACAATTACTAGGTCCATATCCCAAAGATATCATAAAAAAGGAAAAAAGATCCCATGTATGCAAAAAAAAATATTTATAGCAATTCTTTTTGTGGTGGCAAAGAATTAGAAATTGAGGGGATGCCCATAAGTTAGAGAATGGCTAAACTAGTTGTGTTATATTAATGTTATTGAACACTATTTTGGTATAAGAAATAGTGAACAGGTGGATATCAGAAAAATCTGGAGAAACTTATATGAACTGATGCTGAAGGAAATAATCAGAATGGGGAAATATATATGTACACACAGTCATAGCAGCATTGTGTGATAATCAATTATGATAGATTTAGCTCTTTTCAGCAATACAGTGATCTGAGACAATTCTGAAAAATGCATGATGGAAAATACTATTTACACATAGAGAAAGAGCTATGGACTCTGAATGCAGAAAATTTCCACTTTTTGTTTATTTTATCTTTCTCATTTTTTTTTTTACTTTTTGTTCTGATTCTTCTTTCACAACATGATGTCAGAATATGTTGAATATGATGAAACCTATATCAGATTGTTTGCCATCTGGGGGGAGAAAAGAGGGGAGAGAGAAAAACAAAATTTGGAACTCAAAATCTTATAAAAATAAATGTTGAAAACTATCTTTACATGTAATTGAAAAAAACAAAATAGTATTAAATGGAAAAAATAAATTTTTTTTCTGATGCAAAAAAACTATTTAAAGCATTTTTAATATAAAGCCTGGCAATTTGTAAAAAAAATTAATGACTTTTCAGTATCTTTTGTTAAACATTAGTTACATTATAATGATCTTGTTCAATTAGCAGCATATCAAGATTGTGCTCTTAAAACTTATCAGAAACACTTAGAAAATCTTCAATGATATTTACTGAAGGGAATTAACTCAATGTAATGCTTTAGAGATTAGCTAATTAAGCACCCTTTTTAAAAAAGGAAAAATGTATTAGGACTTTTTTTTCTTTTTGCTGAGGCAATTGGAGTTAAGTGACTTGCCCAGGGTCACACAGCTAAAGAATGTTAAATGTCTGAGATGAGATTTGAACTCAGGTCCTCCTGACTTCAGGGCTGATGCTCTATCCACTGTGCCACCTAGCTGCCCCTGCATTAAGACTTTTCAAGAAGATTTGAGACTAGTTATTTTCCTGTGGTTTCTAAAATTTCTTAATTTATCCAATATCCAATTATTTTTCTGAATTCTTTACTTGATTCTTTTAGCTAATGTCATTGTCCCTTTTAAATTATTATGGTTTCAGGTATCTGTCATTCATTAGAAAAAGTCCAAATCAATAGTCCCTGGATAAGAAATTATACTAAGTACTAGGAATGAAAATACAGCAGAAATAAAGACAGTATGTAATAAAGCAATGTATAAAGTGCTGTACAAATTAAAGATTTTATTTTCATGATGGTTTTCTGTTAAATTGATCAGCCAATGTCTCTTTATTTTGTGGTATAAATCACAAAGACCAAGAAATATGGGTCTAATGATCCATTGATCATTACACCTTGATCAATTACACTAATCCAGATTCAGTCTAGAATTGATTGGGTTACTGCAATTAAGTGATTTGGAAATTGCACTATTCCATAATATATAACATATAAAATACACACAGAGACTTTATGTTATAATAGCTTAATAATATTTGTTCTAAAGAGCTAATGTAGTACTTAGAAACACAAAACTTCCTTTACTTATTATTATTTTATAAAACTTTTTTCTTTCTTTTTTCACATCCAATGGGTTGCTATTTTTACCTTTTAAATATTTCTTACATTCCATTCTCCCATTCTGAGTATTTTGACTGTATCCACTCCCTTATATCCATCTATCTATCTAGGACTATTACAGTAACACTCAAATTAGTCTTTCTGTTTCCATTCTCCTCTCTCCAATCCATCCTTCCAACAGCTACTGAAGAAATATTCAAAATGCATTTATTTGATACATTCATTCCTTTTTTCAAAAAACCTCCAGTGACTACCAGATGGAATAAAAACTCCTTAAACTGATGTTCAGGGCTTTCTATAAGCTGGATTCAAAATGTTTTTTCATCCTTAGTTTATCCCAGCCTTATGCTCTCTAGCTAAATAACTATTCATCATTCCTCAGTCACAATTGTTCTCTCCTACCTCCATTAATTTTATGTGCCCTACCATGCTTTCCTTCCTCATGTCTAAACTGGACTCTTTTCCCAACTTCATGTATTAAAATCATGTTCTTTCTTCAATTCCCTTTATCATTATGGTTTCTCTAATTGTTTCAACTAGAACCAATCTCTTTGTCCTTTACTATTTCATGCCACTCTCATGAATTTAGTTATTTTAATTGTATTTTAATAGTTTTTTCATTCCTATTGTCTTTCCTGTATTAAATTATAAGCTAGGGGGCATAGATCAAATAGTTCATCTTTCTATGTTTATTGTCTAACACAATGCATGGTACATACATAATACAGAAAATAAATGTATATCAAGTTCAATTCAATTTTTTCCTTCAATTCAGTAAACAATCTCTATTAAGTATTGTACTAACTATTGGGGAAACAAAGACAAAAATAACCAATCCAAAAACAAACAATCCTGTCTGTGAAAAGCTTACATTCTGATAATACCCCTAGTATTACCATTTGTTATAAGAAGCTTTCCCTAATTAGCTCAGCTATTTGTATCCTCTCAAAAAATATCAGCACATTTATTTATCTTGTATATATTTATATATGTGCATATTGTCTCCCTTGATAGACTATAAGCTTCTTGAGATCAAGGACTATTTCATTATCTCTATATACCCAGATAATTGCATAAAGTATAAGATGGAATAGGAATATAATAAATCTTTCTTGCTTGGTTGATCATGTTCAACTCCCAGACAATTTATCTTCTGAATGTTGTCCTTTAAAATAATTTTTGGAAGTTATTGTTTCTTTCCTATATTTATATTTATTATATATAACAAAAATTATGAAAAAACTCTGAAGACCTTGCTTAAACATCCAAATTGATTCTTGAGTATTTTGGACAGCTCTTATTTCATATGTATTTATTTAGTTAGAAATGACTGTTTTGCATATAGCTCTTCAGAGATTCCAGATTACTTCCCAGCACAGAGTATTTAAGAGAAGCAGACGAATAAATAAAAGTTGCTAAATGTTCTTGTTCTTGGTAAATTGAGTTGGCCTTCTTATGTCACAAAATATCTGCTAAAGGAGTAGAGACATTAATGGATTATGCTGATATCTGAGAAAGTTTTAAGAAGTCTGGCTTGTAATTGTTCTGATCTTTAGGCTAAAGCTCTCTCCAGGTGTACTGTCTATCAGCCATTTTACTTGGAGAAAACATAGATACATGTTCCTGGAGGGGAAATCAATATATTTTATTCCCTTTTTTTTTTAAAGGATGCCAATGTTTTATAATATAGATGTAAATATTAACATTTAATGACATTATACATTACTTTGTGAAAATGTCTGGAAGCAGCAATAAAACAATCAAAGTCCCAAAGAATCAAGGATATTTTATTCTTTTATGGAATATGTGGAGTATAGGGGTTGGAGTCAGGGAATAAGAAGAAATCAGGGGGCTGCTTTATTTTCCACTAGGCACTGTATGAATTGAAGAAAAGTCTGGGAAAAAAAAGAAAAGAGAGCAAGAAGAATGGTTGTTTCCCTCTCTTTATCTGAAGGTTGGCCAGAGTATCCTCTGGGGAGTTTAGTGCTATGAGATTGCCTTTCTGATGTATGAGTACATAACATGACTCAATATAGAAAGAACAGGAAGGGCCCCCATGAGAATTAAATAGCCAGCTCATGGGGATGTGAACCAGTAAGAAGCAAAAGACAAATTTTTAACATCATGGATCCTCAAAGCAAACCAGATTTTCTCTCCCTTCCTTAAGGAAAGCTGGAACAAATCTTTTCTCATTCAATAATACTACATGTAATAAATCAATCTTTTCAGAACTTTCTGATTATTCTTTCACTTATAAATCCCAGGAGCTGTAGAGTGGCAACGTACATTGTCTCATGTTGCTCCTCCCAAATATTCTATTTCAGAGTGTGATGCTCCTCACTAGGAAAATAAGAATAAAAATAAAAAAGCTCATTTCTTATTTAAAGCCCAATGCCCTTTGCCCCCCTTTTTTTTGCTTTGTAAGTTTGAGAAGTGAAAAGGAGAATGTAGAAAAACTTGTTAGTGTACAAAACTACTTTTATAGAAAATTTGTTGCTGTTGTTCTTTATACATTTCAGTCATGTTCAACTCTCTATGACCTTTGAGGTTTTCTTGGCAAAGATATTGAAGTGGTTTGCCATTTCCTTCTCTAGCTCATTTTTACAGATGAGGAAACTGAGGCAAACAGGCTTAAGGGATTTGACCAGGCCAGAAAGTGAATTGTTGGTATTTTCTAATGCAAATCTTCATATTTTTAGCTCTAATCCCTCCCCACCCTTTTCAAACACAGATTTGAGTGTTACTGCAGGACAGCATATATGCTAATAAGGAAAGTTCAGAGACTGTAGAGAAAGAGCCATAACAGGAAGTTATGTAGGCAAGAAATTATACAACAAAAGGATCATGTGAGCAAGGATACTTTTTTTAAGAGTACTATTTTTTTATATAAATATACTTTTTATGTTGGAAAAGAATGCTCTCTAGGACATGTGCTTGCTTCTTTTGTGATCATGCAATTTATATGCATTACATGGGAGGCACAGAGCCTGTAGATGACAGTCATAAATAGGGGGTGTAATTTGAGGGCCTTGCCTAGGGTGAGGAAATGACTTACCCCTGTTCTGCAATAAGCACAGAAGTAATTTAACATTGAATTCTATTCAATTTAGTAATCAGGTTATGTAATTCTCTTTCTTCCAACTTTCCCTTGCTTCTGACTTAGGGCCAATTCACTCCTGGGAACATATGCATCTTAGAAAAGAATAAAGAGAAACACAAAACATTCAGCTTTTCTACTGGTTAGTTCTCCTGTTCAAAGATTTGGGTGGAATGTTCTTACTTTTTTTCCACTGAGTTAGCAAGATGAAATTTAAGAATATTTTTCAAACTTCTTTTGACTTTATTTCTCCCCTTTCCAAACACTTTTAAAAGCTTATTTTTTTTTTTTCTGCTTAAAGCCAGTGATTTGTTATCTTTCCTTGACTACTGTCATGATAAACTTTGGACTGGGAGTAAAGGGACCTGAGCTCTAATATTTACCCTGCCACTAAATAACCAAAATGCATTGAATAATTCATACACTATCTTGAGTAGTGAGTAATTAGTTTCCTCATTTGTAAAATGAAGGGCTTAGGCAAATCAATGTCCCAGGTTCTTTCCAGTGCTAACATTCTATGATTCTAATAAGCATGTAACACTGGATGGGTTAGTTGTACTGCAGCCCATTTATTTCATGTACATAGACATATTCTCCAAAGTTTTTAAAGTGCTTTCATATATATTGTTTCTATGGATCCTCTTTGAGACCATTGGTGTATTTATTATTGTTTCCAGCTTATAGGTAGCAAAATGTATGTTGTAGAGAGAATACATTGAGATCATCAAATTACCTTTTCTTCCATCTCCCTACAGTTTTTTAAGCTTAACTGTTAGTTTTCTGGCTTAGAATTTAAGTTCCTTGTGGAAACTATCTTTATTTTTCTTGATATCCCTAATGTTTACCACAGTGTCTGATATATAATGAGCACATAATATATGTTTGTACCTTTATCATAATTTGATATCCCTAATGCTTACCACAGTATCTGATATATAGTAAAAACTTAATATATGTTTATGCCTTTATCATAAAAATAATTTATATTGTTTAATTTTCTCTAATGCAAGAAAACACACAATTCTCTATGAATTTTGAATTATTTTCATTGCAGCATAATTTTTATATTTACTATATATTTTGCATAACAATGATGAATCTGCTTATTTAACTACTGACCATCACCTTGATATTGAATTAACTGCAAAATGTACACTCTCTGTGAATTAAAATTCCAGACTCTCAAAATGAATTACTCTTTTAGAAAATGATATTCCCTTTTACAAAAAGAGAACTTACTTTAAAGGCTTTAATACTCCAGCATTTAGTTTCTATCTCTTTATTTACTCCTCTACAAGTCAGGCAATTAACATTAATTAAGTAATTACTATATTCTAGGCACTATGCAAAAAGCTAGGCATAAAAAAAAAAATAAAAGCATAGTCTATGCTTTCAAAGGAGATCACGGTCCAATGGAAGAAACAACAGGCAAACAAGATTAAGAACGATGAAAGGATTCTTGTGGAGATGAACCTTAGGGCGAAAATTGAAGGAATCTTGGAAGTGGTGACAAGGAGAGAGAGAATACCAGGCTTGGTGGACAAGTAGAAAAAAAACATTCAGGGTCTTGAGATGAGGCTCATTTGTCAGGAGCACCAAGAAGGTCAGTGTCACAGAGGGGAGTAAGGTATAATAAAACTGGACATATAAGAAAGGGTAAGATTATTAAGTGCTTTAAAAACCAAATATACTATGTTATGTTTGATCCTGGAGGTAGTAGGGAGCTATTCAATTTTATTGAATATGGGGTAATATGATCGGACTTATATTTTAGAAAAAACAATTTCATTTCTGAGTAGAATTAGAATGGGGTGAGACAGTGAGTAACTATTGTCATAGTCCAGATGTGAGGTAATGAGGACCTACACCCAAATGGTAGCAGCACTGGAGTAAAGCATAAATTTTATGTCTGTGTGTATAAATATATATATATACATATATACATATATACATATGTGTATATGTATTTTGTGTCCATATATATGTATATACCTGTGTGTGTGTCAATAGATAGACAGATACACACATACACAGAGAGACGGAAAGACAGTGACACAAAGACACACACACACACAGACAGGGACAGAGAAGGTATAAGGGGAGAAATGATACACTGGATCTGGGAGATGAGAAAGAGTAAGGAGTCAAGCATGAAATCCAAACTGTGAACCTGCATGACTCGAATGGCAGTATCTTTGACAACAAGAGAGTTATGAAGTGGAGATATCTTGATGAGGAAAGATAAGTTCAGTTTTGGCTATGTTGAGTTTATGATGTCTAGTAGATCCAATTTGAGCTATCTAATGGTCAGTTAGAGAGGAGAGACTAGAGGTCAGAGGAGAAATTAAAGTTGGACAAATAGATGTGATAATCCCTTGATGACCCTTATGGGAAACATAATTCAAGTTTGAATGGCAAGAGAATGCATGCAGAAAAATCAAGAAGGGTGAGGACTAAAGGGGAAAACATTAAATTTGGTTATTAAGAGATTATTAGTAACTATGTATATTCAGATTGTTTAATTTAATGTAGAGAGTAGTGTTGGTTGAGTAACAGGATGAAAACCAAATTGCCAAGAAATAAAATGAGTGAGAGGAAAGGAAGAATGGACACAAATTGTAGGTAGTCTTTTTGAGGACTTTAGCCCCATAGGAGAAGAGAAAAGACATTGGATATTAACTAAAGGGGATATTTGGATAAAGTAAGAAGTTTTTTGAAGATGATGGAGACAAAGTTATGTTGTAATCAGCAAGGAATTAACCCAAGGAGAAACTGAAGATGGATGAGAGAGTTGGGATGATAGAGTGGACAATCTGCTGGGAAAAATTTATGGAAATGGACCATTTGTATATGTAGTGAGGTTTGCCTTGGGAAAACTTTATGTAAGACAGAATACAATAGTGACATGTGAGTAATATAATATGAAGGATAGTGAAATGGGAGCACTCAGAAAAGGTAGGTTATCATTGATTACAAGGGTTTTCCCTTAGCTATGAGCTCTTTAAAGTAGGGACTATCTTTTGCCTTTTTTATCCCTGATGTTTTGTATTATTTCCAAAAGGTTGCTGGCAGAGCCCTCACCTGGATTAAATAATTCTTATTTTCTTCTGTCAGTTTCTTCTGACAATCAATTTGTTATGTAGAATTCACAAAAGAATTTATCTCTTGATAAAACCTATTTCTTTATTTATGTTCAGATCTTTTTCACATCTTCAGCTATGCTGTCATTCTAGTAGTTTAGATTAAACTGTGTTAGTCCTTACAACTGCAATAAACCTGAAATAAAATTATTTGTTTTTATAAATTTTGAATTTAAAATAAATTATCTATAAAATAACATTACTGAATTTTCTTGTGAAATCTGTAATGAAATCAACAGTTACCAAGAAAAGCAGAAGTGTTCCTCCTTATGCTTTTTTTCCTTTAAATTTATTTTTAAAAACTGGCTTTTGTTACAATGCCAATCTTTTGAAGACATCATCAATCATAATTTATCATGCTAATTAAGTTTCAAGCCATAGCAGATGGAGGAACTAGGAAATCATTAGAATAGGAAAATTGCTATTTCTGCCTTCATATTTAAATGGGAAAAGATCCAAAAGATCTTTATTAAAATAACTGTTGCTAAATTTAAAAATATAAAGAAATTGCCTTTAAAATACTTAACAACTTAAAGCTCATCTATGTATAATTATTTGTTCTTTGTTCTGTACAAGTAAAATTGTATCTAATCTAATTTTAAACAATTTCACATAAACATCATATAATTATTTTAATTAGGTTCTTAATAAATTGGTCTGTTCAAAAAGTGATTGGAAGTAACTAAATTTAATAAGGGTAGCATGGCACCTGCTTTTCTTTGAGTCATGAAAGTAATTTTTACTATGTAGAATAAAGTCATAAACATAAACTTATAACCTCTCCTATGCATTTGACAGATGTACACAAAATCATGTTTATATAATCCTTTCAGATAAAATAATGAACTATATGTCATGAATTATTCACTGAAAATGCAATTCCTGACCAGAACATTTCTTTACTTCCTGAGAAGAAATCTTCCCATGTGATGATAATGATATTGTTAATTATGATGATGATGATGACAGCCCTAAGGAACATTTATGGTACTTTAAAATTTGCAAAGCATTTTGTTAGTTATTTCATTTGATCCTTGCAAAAACCCTATGAAGTAATTGCCATCATTATTACTAGCTCTGTGATACTGGTCAAGCTACTTAACCTCTTTTAGCTTAAATTTCACAACTGGAACATGAGTATAATGGTACCAATTACTTTATGGAGTTTTTGCAAAGATCAAATGAAGCAACTATCAAGTTGCTTTCCTGTCAGCAAGTGCAACACAATCACCTACCTTCCTCCTTAACATTAATCCTCTTGTTTGCTAGGAAAATTTTCTTCTATGTCTCCTCATGGAAAACATCATTCTTCTGGATTTATAGGCTCTGTTTCAAAGATGAATCCAATTGCATACTTTAAATTATGGGAAAATTATAACTGGTAATCATTTTATATGACCTGAGTAGTAAACAGGATTTGTTGATCAGAGCAAGTCACCTGGGGTAATGGAGAGAACATAGACCACTGGGATTTGAAAAAGTACTATTAAGGATCCAGATGTGATAGGCTTTAGAGAAGAATCATGAAAGATGTCACATGAAATTCTGCTTTAGAGGGCTAATAAAAATGCCATTTAGTATCTTCCTAACTTCATAAATTATTTTTTTTTCAGGTTATCTGCTGTGTTGACTTATTTCTGTGCTGATGAAGGAATTGTTCCTTCTTCAATTTAGAAGAGGAACAATGATATCATCGATGAGGTCTTGATTTTGGTGTGAATTAGATTTAAGTGAGACAAAGTTCATAAAGTTGTCAGTCTCACTCTCTCTTCCAGAGCAATCAAAGTTGTTATAGGACAAAAGCTAAGATGATTGCTGATGGCCCAGGTGAAGTGGATGACCTTGATATCTTCAGTGCTTCACCAAGTTCTAAGAAGTCCACAATGCCTGCTTCAGCTCCCTTAATGACCTTTGGAACAAATAGTACTAATTTGCCCACTTTGCTAGGGAAAGTTTCACATGCTTCTGGTAGACATTCCCCTAACTCACTGACATCTAGGCCTATCGGTTACCCTCAACTTGGTTTAGCCCATTTGCTACAGCTTCTTATAACCACAGCTGAGAGATGGTTCAAAGTCAGCACCAAAGATGGATGCATAACCCTTAGCAAGCCTTCACACCAGAAGGATTCAGGGAGGACTAGTTTCCCTGGTGAGAAAATATTAATATAATTCTATATATTTTTATGCTCCTACTCCATCAACTCTTTCCTATATGAAAGGCTTCTTGTAGAAGTCTATGCTACAAGAAAAAGTGGGATTCATAGGCAAAGGGAGGATGTTAACCTGTATTGATGCAGAGAAAGGATTCAACATTCTTAGCATGAGGAACAATGAGAAAACCAGTTGAAATGGACCATAGACTGCCTTAATGGGGGGGAATTGTCTAATAAAGCTGGAAAAGTATATTGAGGTCAGATTGTGAAGGGCTTTAAGTCCAAATGAGAAATTAATATTTGATTCTAGATGTAATAGAAAACTTCTGAGTTAATTCATAATGTTAGATTTTTCTACCTCACGAAGCATGTTTATTTATTTTTTGGGGGGAGTTAGTTTAGATCTGTGATTTCATGTGGGAATTTCTTCACCAATTAAGATTTGCTTTTAGTTTTAAAGTCATCATTAGCATACTTAGATTTTTAAATGATTTCCTCAAGGTTCAACAACTAATGATGTTTCAGGGTCAGGCATTTTCAATGAATTAATGAAGAAATTGTATCAGATCAAAGAAGAACTACCCACCAGCATAGTTTGTTACAGTGAAGCAAGAAAGACTTTGTAAAGGAAAACATATATGACTTGAGTTTTGAAGAATTTATAGAATTAGGATAGCTAGTCAGAGTAGGAGGCAGCCTAAATTTTTTATAATTAGTAATCTAAGAATCATTGACTGTGTTTATAGATTAGCCTGAGTTGAGTTGATAGCTCATTTTCTTTTCAGTTTTAGCTTCAACTTAGCAAAAATAAAATTAAAAGCAAGAAATAAAACGTTTAATGCCAATCATTAATATGAAAGTAATATTTAGTAACAATGTACATTACTTACAGGTAAGAAAGTTTAAAAAAAAGGAATCCAGCATGGTCTAAATGTGGTATTGAGTTCTTACAAATGAAAAACTTCCTCCATTTGGTAGATTGGGTGGTTCAGCTGGCTGCCATCCCAAAGATACACTTGTAGACCAGAGAACTGGTCTTGGGATTGTTTTAACTATTTTAGAGTTCCTCCCATTCGTTTATTTCCTCCTTTATCACAGACGTAGCTGATTAGATAGGAAAGCTTGTTGGTTGGCGCCTTCCCATCCTGTATGTTTTTCTATCTTAAAGTTGTGCTGAATTAGGTCAAGACCCTGTTTATTTTAAATGACTTCTTTTCATTATTCCCTGTTTAATTGTTACTTGTTTCTCTAACCTCATGATGCTGCATAGCAGGCATGACTTATTGGCAAGGGTTACATCTGCTTTTTATTAAGAGTTTAAAGAACCACACTTTACCAAATAGAAAGATTAACACTTAAGACAGTAACTGAAATGTTATATGTTATTATAGTAAGAGTTTTGTAGCTTCTGACACATGTGGATAAACATAATACTGTTCTCAGATAGACAGGGGGTTAGCCAAATGTGGAAAGCGGGTGTGAGAATTATTAAGTACAGAACAGCAGGCACAGGATATATTTGTGATATAAGCAATCCTGGGCATCGAGGTGGCACAGTTGATAGAATGTCAGACCTGAAGTCATTAAGATTTATCTTCCTGAGTTCAAAGTTGACCTCAGACTTACTTGTTATGTGGCTTCAGGCAAGTCACTTAATTTTGTTTGCCTCAGTTTCTCATTTGTAAAATGAAATTGAGAAGGAATTGGCAAAATACTTCAGCATCTTTGCCAAGAAAACCCAAAATAGTATCATGAAGAGTTGGACATGATTGAAATGACAGAACAACAATTGGCATTCCTTCTGACATGAAAAACATAATTATTTTGTTATTCCTTATGATGAAATCCCTTATATGTAGATCTGTAGTCTACATTTTTCAAGTTTCCCCAGATAATTAAATTGGATGTTTTAACACAATAATCACTAAATCTTTGAAAACATTTGCTTGAGTACCTCATGATTTGCTGCGAAATTAGTCCAGAACACCAGCAAAAACAAAATAGAAGTATAAAATCTGTATTAGAAATACAGGCAAAGAAAAACAAACAAACAAAAAAACCCCACCAAAAACAAAAATATTTGTTTAGCTCATGTTATTTCCTCTGCTTGAAATGCCTCTTTCTACACCCTCTCAGTCCTCTACTCCTACTAGTTTTATCTTTTTTGTGGTCCCAGCCAAGTGTCATTGCCTTCATGAAGATACCTTCAATTTTCCCAGTAGGAAGTAATCTCTCCATTCTATGAGCTCCTACTTCTCTTATTGAATGGTTAAATTTTCCTATAATTATACTTATTTGATTTTACCTTGTATTGTTGTTAATTAGGTACATTTACTCTCCCTTAATTGACTATAAGGCCTATTAAATCAGGTGATTTATAATATTTATCATTTTTCCTCCATATGAACTGATGGTGTCTTGTCCACATAGCAAATACTGTTAATGTACATCTCTTACAAATTAGCCACGTGCATATGTGTCTCCCATTATTTTTTCTGGTCAAAGATGAGTAGCATTCTTCACTTATATTTTTTTGGTTTGTCATTTTGTTGACAGAGTTCTAAAGTTTTTAGAAGTATTTTTTCTCTTTACACTGTCATTGAATAAGTTGTTTTCCTGGTTCTGCTTTCTTTCCTGCATCAGTTTGTAGAAGAAGTTTTCTCAGTTTTGTGAAAAATGCTGAAAAGTTGGGTTTCCACAGTGTTACAAGTTTTGAGGTAGTGTTGAATAGTGGTTACCACTGAGCAAGAGATTTTCAGAATGTGAGAGGTTAAGGAAGGTTAGAATTCACAGAACAATTAAAAGAGCTATAGAAGCTTTAAGTAAACAAGGAATTGGGAGGCTAGGAAAGCTCAGGTGGATTCAGCCAATCAGAAAGAGTTTTGTGGTTTTGAGAAAACCACAAACTTAAGATAATAGTCCATCCAGCCCAAACTAGTTGGGGCAAATGACAAGACTTGATCAAATCATTACTGTGCCCACTTAATAGGCTAATTGAATATTAAACAACACACCCCACCATTTCTGAAAATGTGAAGGGGAGAACATGTTTTTTACATATTAAGGGGAAACATATAGTAGGCCTATCAGAAAGATTGTAACCAGGATGAAATGGACCAATGCATTCTCTGAAGGCAGGGGCTGAACCACACTAGCAAGTATAAAGAATCTCCCACTTCAGTACTTCGTCTTCCCTCTTCTCCAAAAATAGTGGGACCTTCTGGCCAGAAACATTAAGGCAATTCCTTAAGATTCTTCTTTAATAAATTTTCCTTAATATCTGATTTTCACTGTCAAAAGTATTATTTCTAACGGGCTGCTTTGAAATTATGCATTTAATCATTTTATAGGCAATAATTTCCCGTTATATTCATATGCCATAATTTGGCATTTCCTAATATATGGGCACCCCTTTAGTTTCTAGCTTTTTGCCATTATAAAAATAAGTACAATAAATATTTTTGGACGCATGAATTCTTTTCTTCCTTCTTTTATTTCTGTGGTGAGATATATCTGGTCTTGCTAGCACTGAGTCAAAAATATTCTCAATTTAGTGACTTTTGGAACACAATTCCAAATTGCTTTCAAGAATAGTTGTTCTCCTGGAACTCTTAATTGAAAACCAGATAGATAACTTTGACTATAGTAAGTTAAAAAGTTTTTGTACAAACAAAATCAATGCAGACAAGATTAGGAGGGAAGCAATAAATTGGGAAATCATCTTTACATTTAAGGGTTCTGATAAAGGTCTCATCTCTAAAATATATAGAGAATTATCTCATATTTATAAAAATTCAAGCCATTCTCCAATCAATAAATGGTCAAAGGATATGAACAGACAATTTTCAGAGGATGAAATTAAAACTATTTATAGTCATATGAAAAGGTGCTCCAAATCACTATTGATCAGAGAAATGCAAATCAAGACAACCCTGAGATACCACTTCACACCTGTCAGATTGGCTAAAATGACAGGAAAAGTTAATGATGAATGTTGGAGGGGATGTGGGAGGGCTGGGACACTGATGCATTGTTGGTGGAGCTGTGAACGGATACAGCCATTCTGGAGAACAATTTGGAGCTATGCTCAAAAAGTTATCAAACTGTGCATACCCTTTGACCCAGAAGCATTTCTATTGGGCTTATATCCCAAAGAAATCATAAAGGAAGGAAAGGGCCCCACATGTGCAAGAATGTTTGTGGCAGCCCTTTTTGTAGTGGCTAGAAACTGGAAATTGAATAGATGCCCTTCAATTGGAGAATGGCTGAATAAATTATGGTATATGAATATTATGGAATATTATTGTTCTGTAAGAAATGGCCAGCAAGATGATTTCAGAGAAGCTTGGAGAGACTTACATGAACTGATGCTGAGTGAAATGAGCAGAACCAGGAGATCATTATACATGGCAACAACAGTACTATATGACGATCAATTCTGATGGACATGGCTCTCTTCAACAATGAAATGTTTCAAACCTCCTCCAATTGTTCACTGAAGAAAGCCATATACACCCAGAGAGAGGGATGTGAAATGTGGACCACAACATAACATTCTCATACTCCTTGATTGATGTTTGCTTACATTGCGTTTCCTTTATCTGATATATCATTTGTGTAGACAAGATCTTTCTTGCACAACAATGACAAGTTTGGAAATATGTATACATATATTCGATTTGCCAATATTTTAACATAATTAACATGTAGTGGATATCCTGCCATCTAGGGGAGGGGGTGGGGAGTTGGGGGAAAAATTTGTAACGGAAAGCTATGTAAGGGTTATTGTTGAAGAATTACCCACACATATGTTATGCAAATAAAATAAAAAAAATAATATTAAAAAAAAGAATAGTTGTTCTCCTACTGATGCAGTTGTGAACTGATCCAACTGGAGAGCTATGAACTATGACCAAAGAGCAACTATAGTGTACATACTTTTTGATCCAGCAATATCACTACTAGGTTAATATCCTAAAGACATCAAAAAACCCCAGAAAACTGATATATTTGTACAAAAATAGTTATAGCCGATTTTTTTGTATTGGCTAAGAATTGGGAGTTGCCCATCACCTGGGGAATGACTAAACAAACTCTGATGTGATTGTGACAGAATATTATTGTGCTATCAGAAATAACAAACATACTGATTTCAGAAAAACCTGAGAAGATTTATATGAATTGATTCAAAGTAAAGTGAATAGAGTCAGGAGAACATTATACAAAGTAACAGCACTATTGTTAAGTGAAGAACTCTGAATAGTTAGCTATTATCAGCAATATGATTATTTGACAATCCAAGAATCATGATAAAGCATGCTATATGCTTCTAGTGAAAAAAATTGATACTGTTTTTACTGATTTCAAACTGCTCATTTTGGTGTGGAAAAGTGCTGTAATCTTTACTGAGAAGCTGGCTCATGTAATATTTTATCAATTAATCATTTCTTCTGAATTGATTTTTTTTGGCTTAAATATTATTCAGTTTAATGATTGGAGACCTGTCAAATAAAAAAAAGTTAGTGATTTTGTATTTGAGAATACTTATTATTATTTTTGCAACAGGGTGTTTTTTCTTATGTGTTAATTTCCAAGCAATTAGAGCTACCCCAAAGTGGACTGGCTCCTTTGGGAGCAAGTAAAAATTAGAAGACCTCAAACAAAAGTCGGATGGTAATTTGTTGGCTATATTGAAAAGGGGAACTCTTTTTTAGGCATAGATGGGACTGAGTTTCTTTGAATTCTAAAATGCAATCCCATAAACTCAGGTAGAATATAATTTGTAGGTCAAGAAAATGGGAAATACTTATCAGACTTGAAGAATCAGAGGTGACAAATGATGGTCGAAATAAAACTGGGTTCATAATGAGGAAGAAAAACTGGAAAAGTCCCCTGAAGCTAATAGATTACAGAGATATAGTATTTTCCAAAGGAGTTAAGCAACAAAAAGTCAATTTTGACAAATACTTTTAAAATTGTCTAAATGAAATCTATAGAGATATAATCATCCTGAAGGAAAGAGTACCTATTTGAAGGAGAAAAGAGATCCACTATCATTAATAAATAATTCATATATTTTGACTGAAAAATAAGGAAATGATCAAAACAAAGTCATTACTTGTCAATTAACACCATTTCTTAGAGATGTTTTACCAATGTATAACAGCTGTAAAATGGCAAAAAGAGTCCAACAAACACTTTGTCTTTTTGCCAAGTGGAAAGACATGACAGCCAAGGGCAACCCTAGTGTGAACTATAAAACAATTTTTAAAACTTTGTAGTTGAGGATTGGAGAAGATTACAAGCAAAAATACCCCACAAAACAACAAATGAAAACTGAGAGGGAATACTAACTTGTAGAAAACTTGGCATGAGACCCAACTTAGATTATTCTAAGAGCATTTACTGAATAAGAAAAAAATGGAGACCAATAGGACAATTGATACACATGAAATAGAAAGATTTGTCTGCATTACTATAATGAGATATCCTCATGGTTTTTGAGAAAAGAAGTACTTTACCTGAATAATTCAGTATTCAATATGTTATGTGAAATAGTTAAACATTTAAGAAGATGAAACCAGGAAGTACGGCTGATCTGAAGATAAATTATTTTGCCAAGATAGATAATAAGAGAATCATCTGTGGAGATACCACAGTTTTAAAAGCATTAAAAGAATAATTTTCAAAATATCTCAAAAAATAAGACAAACTCACAAACATTAAAATTATTCAAAGAGAAGCCTAAGACAACCAAAAAATTATTGACTAAATCATGTCTGCTTCCTTATCTTAATGAAATCTTTATGATAACAATATTCACATTCATAAAGGGTTCCCTAGATTTAAAACAAAACAGCAATAACAAAAACATGAGATAGGAATAGACAGATTTTCTTTTTTGAAACTATTGTTGATATCTTTTCCTTTTATACCATCTTTTATTTCCAAATTCTCTTCTCTAATCTTGAGCCATCACCTGAAATTAAGTAAATAAAAATATAAGAATAGATTAAGTATATAAAAGCATATAAAGTATTTAAATATTATATTAGCCAGTCTATACATCAAATGGATCTGACAGTATATGCAATTCTCCATGGTGCTACTTTTCCCTCCCATCCTCAGTACTTATACAAAGGAAAAAAGGTATATTTTTGTATATCTTCCAGTCTAGATTTGTGCCATTACAAGGTTATTTCCATTTCCATTTTTATAGCCACTGTTTCCTGGTTTTGCATCAGTTTATAAGTCCCTCTCATTAGTTTATACATGCCTTTCTAAATTATTCCTATGGTTTCTTATGACATGATAGTCCATTACATTCATTTGCAACAATGTCTGACAATTCCCCAGTTGATAAGTATCTAAGTTCTTTTCAGATCTTTGCTATCACAGATAGTGCTATTATAAGTACAAATATGTCCATGAAAACTTTGTTTCTATTTTTGACCCACTTGTAGTCCATGTCCTACAGCAAAATATTTTGGTGAAAAGTATGGATAACAGGTATAACCCCACTGATAATTTTTCACAGAAAACCATTTATTCACACCCAACTCAATGCTTAAAAGATGTAGAGAACACATGAGTTTGCTATGTTTATTTTTCTTGAAATCAAAAGAGCATTTGAATGAGAACAAAATGTAGTCTTAGATTCTCCTCTTAGAAATTACCTGGTTTTGATAACCATATCACATAACAATCCTTGAAATTTTCAACCACCAAGATAATTTTCTTCAATTCTTTTTTTTTCCTGAGGCAATTGGGCTTATGCAACTTGCCCAGGGTCACACAACTAGGAAGTGTTAAGCGTTTGTACCACATTTGAACTCCGGTCCTCCTGACTTCAGGGCTGGTGCTCTATCCACTGTGCTACCTAACTGCCCCTCTTCAACAATTCTTGAAATATCTATCAACTAATGAAACAAAAAAGTATTTATTTGCAAAAGTATATGTCAATATCATATTCAAAGTTCAAAGAAAAACTACTATTACTACCACCACTACCACCATCACAACACAAACACATTTCTCCAAAGATTTCCCTCTTTGCAAATAACTTGAACCCTGGTAATTACTACTTATCTGTGGGATCTATAATTACTGAAAAGGTATAGTTAGCAAACCACACAAGGAAAATCAATAGATAAATAGATGAAGAATAAATACTTTTCTGATTATGATATAGTTAGATCAGTAATTCACTGATCTTCTCTCCGTTGATCTTGGATATAAACCAGTCACGGGATTGACTCAAGTCAAATTGGATCATCCTTAAAAAGTTGTGAAGCATTAAATGATTCTATCTCTTCCTCTTAAAATTAATCTTTTTAATACTAATAGTTTTTTAAAATTATATTGCAAATCTTAATCCCAATTTCAAATTACCAATAACAGAAAGATATATGAGGGTTGAAGATTAAAGTCTATTACATAGACTTTAATTCCCAAAGATATAGGCTCACAAAAGACATTTAAAAATACATGTAGAATAGATAGTAAAATAATTATATGATAAAAATAAGTGAAAAAAGAAAAAAAATAAGTGGTAACATGAACAGCCCAAGTGTTGAAAAGTTTAAAAAATTTAAAAAAAAAACCCAATCTATGAAAAAGCCTCTAGTTTATTGGAAAGTTTGTCAGTGTAGTATTTATGGAAAGATATGGGTCAGAATTTTCTACAAAAAGGTATACTTGCTTGTAAATTGGTGTTGAAATGGTATTGAACTGGAAGTCAAATTCTGCCTTGAGACAACTAGCATCTTTTTAGAGTTTCAGTTTGCTGCTCTGCAAATTATTCAAATGATACGTATACAACTTATTCTTAAGGGTTCTTATGAAGAAAGCACCTTGAACAATTTAAAGTGCTATATAAATGTGAATCATTAAGATCAACTTTTAATGGATTTATTTAGTCTGAACATCAATTGCATTCAATTTTGAATAAAAAAAATCTCAATTGCTTCATGCTTTGTTTTGTTTTTTAACATGATTATTATTGTTTTTAGAAATGAATTTTTTTTTGGTTCCATTGTAATATTTTCATTCTTAAAGTTATTGAAAAAATGGTTGAACTACAAAAGGGTATCTCAAATTTGTAGATGCAGAAACAAACTCAAATATACTAAGTTCCAGGTCATACACACAAAAAAATGGGAGAATCATGTGGGGATTCAAACTCATGTCCTCTGACTCTACCATACAGAATTGAATTTACTGTACAATTCTTTATTGCACTGGAGATAAAAAGATAAGTAAGACTTCCCTAGATCAGTTGTCTATTATTACCACAGTGAGAATTTAAAATTTATTCTTAAACTTAGTCACCAATATCTATGAAAGAAATTTACATTATTCAATTTCCCTATGTAGAGAATTGTAAATTCCACATGTTCATAAACATTTTAAATCTTTGTTCTTGATTCTCCTTGTATTTCTGATGCTAAACTAATAGATTTTTTTATTTTGAAATCTAAAATTCTGTTACATGCTCTATAAAAATAAAAATAATATGTGCTGGGTAATTTTAATAATTATAATTGAATGAAGTCATAGTCTTAATATGGCATCCATTTTCAGAGTGAGTCATGGCTACTCAAATGTTTCCTCCCAACCTGATTTCCTGAATTAGCAGGGTTATAATGAATGATTTTGGTCATTCATCTTTTCCACCCCTGGAATTTTATGTTATTGTATCCAAAAATAACTTGGAAATAGAATACACATTATCCCAGGCATGTGACTACCTAATGATAAAGATGTCAAGTATTTTTCTTACTGTGGATAAGATACAAATCTTGTATTGTTGATTAGGCTGTAATTTTCTGGGATGATATTTTATCAGTGAAACTAAAACTGCTTTAACTAAAGAGTCTTGTTAGGACTAACTTTTTAAAAAAGTTTTTATTTTATTTTTGTAACAATACAGAAACAATATTTCCCACGTTTTCCTTTTTACAGAAGCATGTTCTTTAAAATACATTTGTTATTCATTGATTTTTCTTGGGAAAAAGTAGAATACACCTGCAACATTAGAAATAAACAAAAAAAAAAACTTAAAATACTTCTTTCTTCCCCCTTTTTGGAATATGTAGAGTGTGATTTTGAATTCTAAAGAATTATGGAAAAATTTCCTTTTTCTGCTCTATTATCAGCTTCTCTATGTGTTTTACTAAAGAAATTTTTGTATTTTTTTAGTCATCATATTTTACCCTAGCATTTCTCCCCTTCCTTCTTCCAGAGAAATATTACAAAGAACAAATAATATTTTGAATTTTTAGCAGTATTCTATTTTCCCCAATTACATATCAATGCAATTTTTTTGGCATTTATATTTACAAAATTTTGAATTAAAAATTATTTTCCCTCTCCTCCCTGCTACTCTCTTCCATTACATTGATTTCTGTAGCAAATAGAGAGATAGTGTTGACAAGGGCAACGAAACTTGAAAAAAAACACATGAGTAAAATTTGAAGAATCTTATGGAAAATTGTGTGGAAAGATTATGGATATAATGTCCTACAAAATATTAAGATGCAATGGAACTCAAAATGAATGTAAAGAAAGTTTTACATGAAGATTTCTCAAAAACACTAAAAAAAGAAGCTGAATGAATAAATATATGGAAATTAAAAAAAGTGATTTTGATGTGATATTAGTGTGATTTTGACATGACACTGGTATGACAGTGATGTGGTATTTCTGAGATATTTGCATGTCATTTTTGTTGTGTGCCATTAGCACAACAATGGAGTGTTATTGGCATTCCAATGTTACAACATTGGTGAGATATTTGCATGATGTTGACATGAAACTGGTATGATATTGCATGATTTCCCACGTTATTTTCATGGTGATGGTATGGTGATAGGTTGTTCTCCCATGTCACTGTCATGGCATTTTGTGTAATAGTTGTGTCACATTAGCATGCCATTTTCATTATATTGTCAGATTTCCAAGATATTGACATGAAATTGTCATGCCACTTCTTTAATACCTTGCCTTGGTGTGAAATTGTCATGATATGCCTGTGACAATGGCATGATATTAATGTGAGATTTGTGTAGCATTATCATGTTATTTCACTGGCATGACACTGGTGTGATGATTTTCATGGTGTTGACATAAAGATTTCATGATATGAGTGTGGTATTAACATGACAATTGTGTGGGAAGAGTATGATATTTCTATGATATTGTATTTCCCAGATATTGCCCTGATATTATCATGAAAATATCATACTATTTTCATGATACTGGTGTTTATTTCCATGATATTGGCATAATAGTTGTGTAGCAGTGATCTGATATATTTTTTTTTTTAATTGAAGCTTTTTATTTTCAAAACATGTACCTGGGTAATTTTTCAACATTTACCCTTGCAAAACCTTGGGTTCCAAATTTTCCCTTCCTTCCCTCTACTCCCTCCCCTAGATGGCAAGCAATCCAGTATATGTTAAACATGTTAAAATATATGTTAAATCCTTTTTAGGGGCGGAGCCAAGATGGCGGAGTGAAAAGGTGACTTTCTGCCTCTCCTCCCATCTTCTCTCAAATCAACAATAAAATAAGCCTCCGAACTGATCTTCAAGTCAACGAACTCAGAAATATTTGGGCACAGCTCTCTGGATAACTTCATATCAGGTTAGTC